>PVIY010005700.1:23115-92644 GCA_004026745.1 Myrmecophaga tridactyla | reverse complement strand
CCTTGTATTTAGAGTAGGATTTAAAATCCATTCACAGACTATTCTTTCCAAAGAAGTAAATCATGAAATTGACTTCCCATATGCTTTTCATCTCTCGGGTCTGCTCACCAAGTGACTGCTCAGAGCGTGTCTGCCCTCCTGCCTGCAGCTTCCCCAGATGAAACACAAATTCCCCGGGAACTCCTCAGTCCAGTGACCGTGTACTTCATTCCTCTCAGGTTCAGGGACTAAGAGAGGACTCCAGAAGGCGACGTGAGGGTGAGTGAGGGTCAGAAGGGAAATTTACATCTATGACCTGACACAAAGGTGCAGACAAGGAGAATGCTACTCAATGCCTTGCTTTCTCGCCCTCGCCTGATCGCTCCTCTAGAACGTTTTTGTCAAGACAAGCCAGGTATTTTACATGCAGCCTCTCCTACTGCTACCGTGGGAAGGTCACCACAAGCAGGCATCTCAGGCTCATCCAGGGCCGAAGAGAGTGCTGAGAAGTGGCACTTCTTACACGGAGGCTCGCTTCTCGGAGGCAGGGATTTACTCAGCCGTCTCCTGCCAAGGCCCCAGCCCTCGGGCCATGCCCCCACCCCCGCCCGGGGGCTCAGGGAGGACCTAAGCTGGGGGGGGCACTGCTGGGACAGGGCACATCTCACACTCCCCCGCACCCCGCTCACCTCCCACCAGCCTCCCACCACTCCCCGCACATCTTATAAACACCCTTCCATTCTGCACAGATTATTCCCTGCCCCGAATCTCCAACTTGCTCCTATGCCTCTTTTCTTCCACATTTTCCCTGATCTCACCAACTGATCAGAGACACATTGGCAATGTAAGTTCTGCCTCTGCACCTATCCTTTCTAAGCATACTACTGATAACGAAAGGATCCTTCACCTGCAGCGGGACAAACCGGATTTGAAGACTGATTGGTAAAAAAAAAAGATCTTACTGAATCAGTCTACCCATTTCTAATGTTGCTTAAACTGCAAGAAATTAAACTTTGACCTTCTGGGGAAAAGAGTGATGTAAAAAAAAAATCGTGTAAATGGCGTAGGATATAGTTACCTGTGTCATCTATTTTATTAGAAGAGAACCATGATAATTTCTCCAAATGGCATCCGTTCCTAGAATCTGATAACATCGCATCATATTCCAGCTCCCGCACACCTCTGCACGGAGCGGCTGGTAAAGACAGAGTGTACGAGCCCTCTGGCCTCTCCACGGCGGAGAGACGGTGGAGGGTCCACTTCTGGGGTCCCCTGGGGTCCCTAGTCTCCCTTGTTGCACCAACGACCAAAGTCTGAGATCTTCTTGCAGCACCCCATGATCTGGACCCCCATAAACAAAATGTACTCTCCCATGCCCCCTTCCTTTAGGATGCTTTCAAGAAGAAAAATAGTCCATGGACAAAAGCAGGGTCTGGCCTTCGCAGACACCCATTTGTACATTCCCCGTGGCCCTTACTAGAAGGAGAGCTTCACAGATGGGACAGTGTGGCCCAGTTAGGCCCTGTAGGAAAGCTCTTTATACTGATGTTTTCAAGAAATTCACAATAGCACCGGTAGCACTAGGGGGTCTCATCTCATTCTACCCCCAGTAGATGAGGTCCCTGCACACAGCCACCTGGAGAGCCAGCAGCTCCTTCTGGCACCCCTGTTGGCTCCTTTAAGCAGGGTCTCTGGTTCACTGAGGTGCACAGCAGAGCGGGTGATGGTCAGCCACACCGCCCGCCTCTCCTGCTAATGGTTCAGCGACCTCAACAGTTTGAATCGGACAACTGGACAAAAAGTAAGCCATCCTGCCTCAAACTCTGGACCTATTACCTCATGCTTCCTTCTGCAGTCTGGAAATAGAGGAAAAATCCCACAGGCCAGCAGGAAACCTTGTGCACTAGAATAGTGACTGAAGTTTTCATTAACCCACGGCAACTTCCAACAGTCACATGAGAAATCACATCCCATCCAGTACCAAGCCTGTTGTTTTGCTCTTTAAATTTTCCACAGTATAAATGGGGATATGAGAAGTTTCATAAGGTTGGAGTACATTCTAACTGAAGTAGTTATACCACAGTTTGAGGCATAGCCTCGGAAAGAAAGCACTAGAAGTAATTCACTATTATACACCATTGATGTTTATAGGCGTGGATCAGTCGTTCAAGCTAACTACATTTGCTAACTGCCAGAAAATGGATCGACTCAAAAATCATGACTATGCACTTAGAAGGTGCCGATAATTCACAATAAAAGAGACTCTAGACCCATAAGCATAATGTTTGCAAAATCAGTCTTACAAAAAAAACATTGATTGACTATAAGGTAAGATAGAGTTACCTGCTATTTATTTGTGTAGCTATTTGTGTGTGTGCGCCGCTAAAATTTAACATCACAAAATGCACTGGCACTGTGATTTCGAAGACTTGGAAATATATAAAATACCCTAAGGACCAATATAAGCAAAAAGGACCTTTGAGATGCGCTTGATTTTGAACCTTAAACCATATTTCCACACTACTCACCCCCAGGCCACCGTCACTCCCTCTTTTATGTAAATGGAACCCTGGGAATATTGTTTTCTACTTTAGAAGTTTCTAAGAAAATGGGAACACGACACTTTTATTTAGCTTTGGAATATCAATTTGTTTTCTTTAAAAAAGAGGAATGAGATTCAAGGAACATTATGGATTTTTTTTCCCCCCAAAATCAGATAAAATAGCCATACCAGGTTGGTTCCAGTCAAGTTTTTGCCAGAAACCTCTCCAACTTCCTCCCCTCTACAAAAGAATGAAGACATCAGGAGAGATGAAGCTGTACCAAACAAAGTTAAAGTAAGACTTCTTGTTAATAATAAAAATGTCACTTTAGTGATCTCTTTTTCAAGAAAAAACTGAGGAGTGATTTAGTGGCCTGAAGAAATTGTAAAGCTTCCCCACCCAGGGAGCAGTGGTGATGAGGCGGAGCAGAGGCTGGAGGGGACAGAGAGGGCGGCCTGGAGAGCACAGGGGCGCAGGGGAGCTGCAGGCCTCGGGCACAAAGCGTCCATCTGAGGGGTGAAGCGTTGGGGTACCGGATGACAGCAAGGGTAGCGCAACACTGTGACTTGTGATGACTTATTACTGAATTGTAGACTTGAAAGAGGTTGACATGGGAAATTTGAGTTGTACATATGGTACGACAAATAAAACATTAAAAAAGAAGAGAAGAAAATGGAGACACGTTTCAGAAAGAGAAATGACACTTGAGGAGAAAATTTCCTACTTCATAATTCTCACCAGGGCTAGAATAAAATTGTGAGGAAATACCGACTGATTCTTCACACGATGCTAAGCTAGAACCACATGATTCTACCAGAGCCCCTCTCTGCGGACAGACCTGAAGAAACATCACCATGGTGATTGACTGAAAAATCTGCCCCAGGAAGGGAAAGAAGGACAGCTGGTCAACCAGACAGTGCTTCTCTGTTCACATAACTTCTGAGAGTAACGCTGAAGAACAGACCAAAATGACATCTTATTCTAAATATCTCTCTTTCCTCCATTTGATGCCTCAGAAATCCCCCCACGGTGATGGAATTTTGGCTCCTTAGCTAAACTTAATGATGCAGAATTGATCCACAACAAATGACAACTGAGAAGAAAAGGGTGCTGTACTAACCAAAAAGACAGTCCAAAGAAAATATATTTTTTTCTTCATTTAGATCAAGTAATTCCATCGCTCCAAACTTGTATTCATTTGCTTGTATTTCTGGTTGTGCACTGGAGAAAAATATTTAACCTTTAGAAAAAAAAGTAAATGCCATCTTGAAAGCCCGCTTCTCAAGCTCTGATTTGGGAAGCCACAACATAGAAGAATTACCCACCCTCCTCAGTCTTGTAGCAAGCTGTTTAATGACTATTTTTTACCCAGTTCTCACACTAACGACACTATGAAGACAGTTAAAATAAAAATATGTTGGTTTTAATTTTTCTTTAATCAGTTCAACAACCTGAAATAATTAAAAATAAATTCAAATTTAATGTTCAGTAACCCAACTCATGGCATGTGGCTGATTGAGGCTTCCCTCTCGTCACCAGCCTCCGGTCATGACGAAATGAAACCTTTCCACTGACATCTCCACGACCTCCCCCGGGACTCTCGGGGTACAGTGACGTATGGACCACTTGCCAGGGGATTCCTTCCTTCACAGAGACTCCCTTTGTCTGTAGAAGGCTGAATGAAACTTGAGAAGAAAATTATAATAAAAGAACCTTACTTTTGTTCCCATAAGGCTATAAAAACAAATACAGTTGCCTTCAATTACCATTTCCTTACCCTCCCTGGGATAATTTTTGGTGGGTTTAAGTAGATAAAACCAAATCTAGGGTTCCTTTCTTTCCATAGAATTGCTCACCTCACCACCTAAAGACGACAGCACGGCTGGTAGCACGAGGGAAGTTGTACTTGAGTGGCTCCAGCCCACATGGTAAAATCACCTGGGGTATTAAAAACAAACAAAAAGCATAGCCATCCTCAGAGGTTCTGAGTTAACTGATCTGAGTTGGGGCCAAGAAGCACTTTCTCAAAGCCTTCCTGGAATTCTACCATGCCTTGTAACCATGGCGGTTCTCACTGCCTTTATATTTTCAGCAAAGTTAAAGCTGGAAAGGACCCTGAAAGTTCCTGCTTCTCAACCCTCAAGGAGCACTCAGATCTCCTGGGGATCCTGTAGGAATGCAGATTTGGAGTCGTAAAGTGTGGGGTGAGGCCTAAGCTTCTGCATTTCTGACAAGCTGATAGGTAGCTGCAGCTGGGAATCACAGTTTGACTAGCAAGGCAGTTCTCCCCCGGAGCTTTAACAGATGAAACAAACCGTGACCTGGAGAGACTGTGGCTTCTTTAACGTAATCCAGCAAGCAAAGGGACAAAAAAGGATCAGGGTTATTATCACAAATCAACTGCACTTGGAAAGAGCATTCATTACTTTTAAAATAAATCTTCCAATTCCCTATAAAGAGTTGGGGAGGAAATTGCATGTTATAATGGGATTTGGGCAATTTAGAGTATAAAAACTGATTTACAGGGAGGGATTAGTGTAAAGAAACTAAGGAGAAAGCTACAATTAACACAAAGAAGAATCAGTTTTAAAGAAGTAGGAGATGTAAATGTATGGTGAGGGGATAAACCTGAACAGAAGGAAGAAATGGGCAGACTGTGCCTGAAAGCCCATGAAGAAGGACATGGAGAGGGAGAAAATGGAGCAACAATAGACAGAAAATAAAAGACTCCACACTGACAAAAGGAAAATAAGAATAAAAGTAGAGAACAAGAAAATTAAGCACAGATTTTAGAATAAATGGGGTGGGGGGGCAAAGCGGGACGCAGCATAGAAGTAGGAAAAAAAAACAAGGAAGAAAGGAAAACTGAGTTGAGATGAAAGGATTCCTGGGGAAAAGATCATACAAAACTATGTATAAAATCATATAAAAATCATATTAAAAAACCATATAAAAGAGACCATAAAAATTCACAAGAGAATAGAAATCACAGAAGATGGAATATTGAGGAGAGTCAATAACATAAACATGAATGGAGAATTAGTTGTCTTATTTTGTTTTAAAACCTAGAAGAGCTTGTATTTTATTTATTGTGGTTTAATTTTTTTTTTTCAAAATAACAAAAAGTCCAGTTTCTCTGTGACCAGCTGGAACCTGAGAGATGGGGCCAGTCCTGGGAGAGGAAGCAAGCCCTCCTCTGAGGCAGCTGCATCCTCTAGGCAGGAAGAGTTGAAACCAGAACAAGGTTTAAGCCCAAAAGCGTTGCCCTTTTCTCATTCTGTATAAAGTATGACAAGCCCCAGGAACTCCCTGCCCCAGCTCGGCCGCCTCACGCCATGCCATAGAATGAGACAGCCTCCCTTCCTCAGAGCAGCACTTGCAGCAGTTGAACAAATGCCCCACGCCTTCAGTTGTGCCAGGGCTGGCCTCCCTTGGGAAACATCTCCCGGGGAAGTGTAATTAAATGCACTAGCCTAGCTCGGCTCACTTCCCCAGTCTCTCAGACCTGGGCAGCGCTGCACAGTTGTTTCCTGATCGCACTCATGTTGTAGATCTAGGGAAGTCAGTTTCCTTACACATTTTCACTGGCCATTTCCATTCCTTGACTCTGTCTCACTTCCAATTAAAAAATAAGTAAATTAGAATCTTAAGAAAGGAAAATGCTTGATGCCTTCTTTCCTATAGATCAGACATCGCAACTTCAAATGCTTACGAGGACAGGGCAGGTCATGTACTTGAGAGCCGCTGGCCAGGGCAGGTAAACCTGAGAGCACATAGCCACATAAAGGTGGATCCCTTATCCAACGTCAGCGTGTCGCTGCCGAGCAGGAGCTGCCACACGCACCTGTTTGACAAGAGACCCTGCAAATGCAGATTCTTATATGTGATCTCCTGATTTCTAAGTGTTGACAGCTAGTTTAATGATTTGATTTTGCTCTTGAATTACTGTAATCTCTGTTTCAGATCCTGCGTTTTCTTTAAAGAAGGTGGAAAGTTACACGAGGGTATCAAAAGGCAAAGGGGCAGAGTATAACTATCACAAGTAGATCCATAATAAAATAAAGCAAGAGCCATTCAGTGGTTTTAGAAGACAACTTCTCCTCCAAGGAAAGTGGCAAGGTGGCAATTCTGACATGATGGTCTGTATATTCTGTAGGATACAACTGGCAATAAATGTGACCTCACTTCCGACATTTGTTGCTCTCTTTCTCCACATATTTGGGAGCCTTTTCTTTCCATTCACCAAAATACAATCTGTCAGTCTTTGCATTTATAGGATTAAGTTTGGTTCTTGGAGTCTGACTTGAAATCCCCTGAGTGGTCCCCTCTTACTCGGGGTCAAAGCTTGATAGAGAAGCCAGGGAGATGAATGCGAACTGGCGCTGGTTCTGGCTGGGAGGCCCAGGGCAGGAAAGGACTCCTTAGGCCTCACGGTTGAACATCAACATTCACTGATAAAGAAAGATGTGTTTCCTAGAGTGATAATAAGCTCCTGGAGACTCCTGAGGCTGCCCTGCAGCCAGCTTTTGTGGGGCCCACACCAGCCTTCCAAAACACATCTGAAAGCATGCAGCTCACATTCCAGCTGTAGATGGAAGGCGCTGACCCACGTCCAAACAAAAACAAATATCATCTAAAACCTCCTTTCCTTCCAACACCACAGGCTTCTGAAAATGGCAT
Source organism: Myrmecophaga tridactyla (assembly GCA_004026745.1). Lineage (NCBI taxonomy): Eukaryota > Metazoa > Chordata > Mammalia > Pilosa > Myrmecophagidae > Myrmecophaga > Myrmecophaga tridactyla. Next base: position 85,442 of record PVIY010005700.1, on the reverse strand, counting down.
GTTCAATTCTCCCAGACTGGAGTTCACCAAGGCCACAGAGCATGCCTCAGCTGATGGATTAGAAATCGGCAAACCTACCAGAAACACAGGGCTGAAGTGGGAGAAGGAGGGCTTGCCTGTTCAGTGCATGAAGCGGTGGAAACACACTTCTGTGTATCACGTACATAAATTGAAGAAGCATCAAAGGCAGACACATACAAACACACACATGTGAATATTCCCTCTCAAAATTCACTGAGTCATACATTTTATTTTTTTATTTAGGCTGTCCAAAGGATGGAAACTAATGTTTTAAAGCACTAAAACATTGGGTTTACCAGATGGTGGCTGTCAATGTCTAACATATTGTCCAACCTCACCTTGGTTTGTACCTTTGTTTTTGAATTCAATTTGAGGTGAACTGTCTAAATCAGTTTCCTAAAAGGCTCCCATTATCCAGCCACTTCCATGAAGCTTCATCTAAGAGAAGGCTGGCCTCTCACAAACCCCAGAAGGGGGTGGAGGCAGAAGTACAGTCCCCATAGCTGGGGAAGGTGCCTGAATGTGGCCTTCAGGGGGAGCCCCCAGTGTTCACACCCCTGTGAGATGTGGAGAAAGCAACCAGAGCCCCAGGGGCCCCAGTGGGGGATATGGAGGTGCTCTGAGCCTGGATCCAAAAAGGCCTGCCATATTGGTCAGGACTCCCAAAACCTAAGGCACAAAAGCAACAGTTTTCAAAGCCAGCAGGATGCCATTGAGGCTGGGCACAGCTGGGAGCAGGCTAGCCTGGGCAGGGGCAAGGTCAAGGTCAAGGCCAAGGCCAAGGCAAGCAGGGACCAGGAGATGGCAAGTGAGTCCAAATCACTCCCTTGTCCTGCTGCCTTGACGTTAGGTGGCATTCCCTCTTGCTCCCATGTGCCATCGAAGGAGAGTGGAAGAAGGGGAGACCAGGGCACATGCTGAAAGAAATCCTTCCAATGCCCTTTACTGAAACACAACCAAGGGTTGTAATGAAAAAGGATGAAGATATTTCATTTTAGCTGAAAAAAAGAAAATCACTGAATCAAACTAAGGTGATTGCACTGGGAGAAATTACTTTACGTTAAAAGAATAGCTTTTCAACAACCTTAAATTTAGGATCTCATAGCTTTATCGAAAAAAGTAGAAGGGAGAAAGGAGAAGGCAGCTCCACCAAGAGAGTGGAAACGGGAAGCTCATAAATGGCACACATGGAAGCAAGTGAGGAGATGTTCAGTCTGGCTGATGTTATTTTTCCATTTTACGTAAGGGGAGCTCACAAAGTGGGGGGCAAATAAACCTTGCTGAGCATGGTATGCCTGTCCACCTTGATACACTGTCTCTATTGGAACAACTCCTCAGGTGTGGCTTATCTACAGTTCCGTGGGGACTTTTTTCTCAGAAAGCCCCTGCAGGTCAATTGTTTTTGTCTTCTTGAAAAACCTTTGTTCTAGTTTGCTACCTGCCAGAATGCAACACACCAGAGACGGATTAGCTTTTAATAAAAGGGGATTTATTTTGTTAGTTCTTCAGAGGAAAGGTAGCTAACTTTCCACTGAGGTTCTTTCTTACGTGGGGAGGCACAGGGTGATCTCTGCTGGCCTTCTCTCCAGGCCTCTGGGTTCCAACAACTTTCCCTGGGGTGATTTCTTTCTGCATCTCCAAAGGCCTGGGCTGAGCTGCGAGTGCTGAGATGAGGAATGCTGAGCCGCTTGGGCTGTGCTATGTTGTGCTCTGTCATTTAAGCACCAGCCAATTAAGTCAAATGTCATTCATTGCAGCAGACACGCCTCCTAGCCAACTGCAGATGTAATGAGAAACAGATGAGGTTCATGTACCATTGGCTCATGTCCACAGCAACAGAACTAGGTGCCTTCACCTGGCCAAATTGACACCTGAATCTAACTCCCACAACCCTCATCCAAAAGTTCCGCCTGACAACACCCCATGCAGGCTGCCCTTTTATTTTACTTGGGTTTCTGCTCTAGGAGGACTGGGTAAAATTGATTCTAGGAAAGAAAAAATCACATTTCTGCCTACCTAAGTTGTGGTATATAAATTTCAACCTGTTACAATGAATAAAACTTTTCCCTGTTTGGGTTAATGCTAGCACCTGTTTAAAAGTTACCTTACCTGCTCATTAAACTTCCATCACGCACCCTGATTTGCCCTCTTTTAGCTTCTCTGATATACCATCAGTATCAGGACAACAATACGATCATAAAAATCACTAATAATCATAAAACATTTTAAGTCTCATAAGCTTTATAATTCCATGTATGAGATAACAGTTCTGTACAAAGGTTAGATGAGTGGGAGTGAAAAGGGTTTTTTAAAAGTGACAGAGGCTGGCTCCTGAATCCATGCTTTAATTCCAAAAGACGGAAACAACCCAAGTGTCCATCTACAGATAAATGGATAAACAACATGTGGTATATATACGTAAAATGGAACACCATTCAGCTGTAAAAAGGAATGACGTTCTGATACATGCTAAAACATGGATGAAACTTGAAGACATCATGTTGAGTGAAATAAATCAGACTCATAAGGATGAGTATTGTATAATCTCACTTGTATGAAATAACTATAATATGCACACTCACTGAATCAGAAACTAGACGGCAGGTTTCCAGTGGGCTGGATGGGATTCGGAATGGGGGGGGGAGTCAATGCTTTATTGGGATAGAATTTCTGTTTGGGGTGATGGAAAAGCTTTGGCAATGGATGGTGGGGACGGTAGCACAGCGCTGTGAACTTAACACCACTGAATTGTATATTTGAAAGCAGTTAAAATGAGAGATGTTTAGCTTGAGCATATATTACCAGAATAAAACTTAGAAAATAAAAGTGTTGTAAAACCCAAAGCATAAACCCTAAGGCAAACTGTGGATTTTAGTTGCTAGGATAATTATAATACTATTGTTTCATCAGTTGTAATAAAGCGACCACACGGGGACTGGGTGTGCGGAGGTGGGAATATGGGAGTCTGGGAACTCTGTACTTCCTGCAAAATTTTTCTAAAAATCTTCAACTGCTCTAATAAAAGGGAAAAAAAAAGGCAGATCTCAATGGAAAGTTCGTCAATGAGAGTGGCATGCTGGACATCTGACCAGCTTCTCCTACACACCAGACCGTGGGTGGGGATGCCAGTGCCACCACAATGGGAAGGCTCCGGGATTGCAGCCCGGCCTGGACTGCCATCAGTGAAAGCATTCTGGTCACTCAGGGGTCTCTTCAGCCACACCCATGCGCACAGTTAACAGTCATCACAAAACACCGCAACATGGTTTTTTAAACGTTTTAAAACGTTAAGTTTAGACAGTAATGAGACGGAGGTGGTGAGTGGCACACACTGATAGCTTGAGGGGTCTTTTCCCACTCTATTATCTGTGATGTGGTTGTGTGCAGATCTGGTCTAACAAGCTTATAAACAAATCAATCCGCCCTTGGCAACTGCGAGATTAGCCCGACTGAATAAGGAAAGCACAACCAGGAAAAAGTTTCTTGGTATTTTTTAAAGAAAGGCTTAAAGGGAGAGTATCTTCTTCATTATATTTCCGATACATATATCCGATATATATATATTATAATACAAATTTGTATTATAATATATATGTAGTTTTTAGTCTTAAATCAAGGGTAAGTACATCATCAAAACATGGCCTTTCTCTTAAACAAGGAATTTGGGAACTGATGAAATACCTCAGCATTCAACTAAAACAGCCAGCTTCATTTCAGTTTATTTCAATGTCAAAAGAGTTTTGCTGATTGGTTCCCTCCAATTAGCAATGCTTGCACTAAAACACCCTTTAGGGAAATGCTTATGTGTTTTCCATGTAAATTTATTTTATTATCTTTAAATAAAAACTTATTAGCTCTTTTAAAATGAAATAGTTTGTCCCAAAAGGGTCTGTATAAATAATGCCATAAATGTTATACAGCCTTCTTAAAAAGAGCACATTTGTCAACTTTTGTCTTAGTGTATAATTTCATTGAACAACTGACGGTTTCCCAATGCTTCCAGTTAATATGATTGCAGATCTCTGAGAGGAACCCACCTTTTCAGAAACATCTGCACTGCAAATCTGGGTGAGTTTTTAAACAATAGCTACATCAGCCCAGGTGATTTTCTTACACTAATATCCTAAACCTAAAGGATTTCACTACAAATTTGAAAAGAATATTTAAAAGCAACCTCAACTCCAGCACCACTCCTGGCTTTGGCCTGAGAAATACTTGCTCCTATTTGCTTTGTAAAAAGCAGTTAATACCACTCTTCAGGCATTGTAATTTCTTAATCCTCACTGCCTTCTTCAGGCCTGAAGCACAGGTCTACCAGTCATCTCTCCATGTAGTAACCATAACCTGCAATCTCTCTTTGTAATGCCAATAATCCTTGGAGTCTACCCAGTGCAGAGGGCAGTGACTTCCCAAGCCACTGTGCTGTCTTTTCCTTAAAAAAAAAGAAAAGAAAAGAAAAAGAATAAAAGCATCTCGTCAAGTTAAAGACCATTCTCTCTGCCCACTTGGAGACTGAAGAATTGGGTGTCTACAATCCTTTCCTTCACCACACGTTTTCCATAAAAGACTATAAAAAAGCCATAAATGTGTTTCTTGATTTTTTTTAACTATTTGATGAAATTGCATTAATCCAAATTGAATCAGCATGACACAACCTCATTTGCATTTCAGGAAGTCATAATATTTAATTGAAATAGTATTTTAAATTTTTCTGGAGGGGACACACACCCCACCACCACACTTATCCCTCTCCCCAAAAAGAAGAGAAAGAAAACACACACACACCAGAGTACACACTGGTTGTAAGAGAAAAAAAAGAATAAGAAAGAAACAGTAAGAAAGGATTATGAGTGAATAGAAGCGCAGGAGAAGGTGGGAGATGATGGACGAAAGTGGTCATTTTTTCAAGAAGTTAATGAGAGAGGGTACAAATGAAGTGGCCGACATAATGGCAAGGTGAGAGAGGATGAGTGGATTCCATGACACTCACTGTCTGACATAAGTTAACAATTTTTTCTTCGGTCAGTCCTGAGGGTGACGTCAGAGATAATTGTTTATAGTGAAAAAATTAGCAATGTCATGCAAGATGTAAAAGAAAGTAAACAATGAAATTTATAGAATGAAAGAAAGAAAGTAGAAAAAAGAAAGGGGATAAAAAGAAAGCAAGCCAGTGACTGAGAACCAGGTAATATATTAATATTTAATTTCATGCTATCATAATTTATAATATATGTACATATTTTTTCATTTAGTTCTTATACTAACTTCTCTACTTATAGTCACTTGACAACTGGACACTCACCCACAGAACAGGGACAGTTAAGGAGTTCCTCCTCAAAGGGCTTTCCGGCATGTTGCTTAGTGATTGAAAAATGCCGGGGCCAATCTGCAGTGCTTTACATTAGCAATATATGAAAGCATGTTTGTACGATAGGAAAGAAGAAAACAACCCTCGTTTTATATATATATATATATACACAATGGACACAAGGGAAAATAAATAATAATTTTTTAAAGGCCCACAGGTAGAAAGTGAGAACTTATAATTCCGATGAATTAAAATGTCTGCTGGAAAAATCCCGTGGTTGCTCCTACTCTGCCCGGCCATTTGGAAAGCTCTCTGGTCACAGCTAAACCCCTCAAGGGGTGGGAAATGAAACTGCAACCAGGGGACGGAAGCGATCTTCGGAAGGCCTCGGTCAGCTGGCTGGCTTCAGGGAACAGACCCTGCCTTCCCAGAAGATGGTGGCGACGAAGCGAGAATCTACTGGCTCTGTGCACAGCTGGTCAGCAAAGAGCCCGAATCCGGGAACAGCAGCAGGTAGTTTACTTCAGTGACACTGGAATGCGAATGTTTAAGGCCAAGCTAGAGTTTCAGGTTCTGCTTATTTGGGGGGGCTGAGGTGGGGGTGCAGCAAGCAGCAGAAACAAGTGCATGCTTTCGGGCTGATTTCCTGGGATTTATAGATGGTGGAGAAACTGCCAGGCGCTCACACAAGCATTTCTTGAGCACCTACTTTACAGACTTCATTCTGGGCGCTGTGAAACCAACAGTGAGTAACCATGGTGCCACATGCACGTTTTCGTGGTAGAAGCTAGTGATTAATCAGTGCCATGAGCGTTATTTAACGCATATAAATAGGACACCTAAAGAGGAAACTATTTCGTCTTACCGGGTAGCGATGGTTGAGATTTCCCTATCCTAGGAAGCATCTACAATAGAGTCTCGCTAACCCAGCCGCAGTTTCCTTTTAGCATTTCAAATGTCAGGAGAGACATTGGGGAGTGCCCCGGCCTGTGCGTCACAGTGCGGGGGAGCTGCTGGCACTTGGGGCGGGACAGTTCCCAGCACAGCAGGAGATTTGACACGTCTGGTCCCTGCCCACCAAATCCAGCAGCAACGCCCCACCCCACACACTGTGACCAGCATGAATTTCCCTACCCCTTTCCAAAAACCCCTTAGGGGATCAGGCCCACCTCTGGTGAGATCCACTCCCTTGTCTGCCCTTTTTCTACACTCACTCAAGCAGTATGAGCGCCCGTGAACGACGTAGTCAAGAGAGCACAGGCTTCATTTCAGTTTGGTCAGAGTTTTAACCCCAGCTCCATCATATACTACTGGGCAGCTTGCTGAGCCTGTTTCCTGGGTCTGTGAAGTAAGGACGATAATGCATATTTCAGACAATGATTATAAGGCGAATATCAAATAACACAGGTGAATTTAATTTGCCTCACAAAGTATCGAGTCCTAGGTAGATTCCCAGGGAATTTACCTTAATAGAGTTACAAAAGAAGAAGAAACAAGGAATGTCCCTTAGCTAAGTGATTCTCTTGGGCGGTGACCAATTCTGCACAATACTCCAACCCTAAAGCAAACGTGGCTTTTCTGGGTAAAGGAAACAAGGCTTGGAAGGCGCTCATCCAGCCTGTCCACACTCAGCCAGCCACGGGGCTCTCCAGAAACACTAAGGCTTGGAAACCTCACCGCCACGCCATCTTACAGGCTCTGAAGCACTGCCAGACGCCCACTTGCTCTCGCTTTGCTGCAATAGCTATTTTATGATTTGTAAAGCACATCCACACCCATTAGCACATGTAATTCTCTCAGCGCACCTGGAAGTAGTTCACTTCTCTTTGTGGATAATAATATCCCCATGTTACAGGTGGAGATATTTGTACTTATAAAGATAATTGAATCTGCTATTACCATAATTGCAATAGCAGCTAACATTAAGTATCTTTAACGTTAATTATAGTGTTAAATCATATATTCATAACATTATTATATTGATAATCATTAAATCTATGCCTAACCTTAGCTAATATTTGTTGTCATCCTCATTTAGTAGTGAGTCACTGCATATCAATCACTCTAAGTGACTTACACGCCTTCCTATTTTAATCTTCATTTTTGAAAAACTTTGTGATTCTATTATCCTTATTTTACAAGGGAGAAAACAAGTTTAAGAGGCTAAACAACTTACCCCAAATCATACAGCTAATATGTGAAGGAGACAGAACTTCAACCCACATCTGTTTCAAACACACAAAGCCACACTGTTGCTCCTAAAATGCTTCCAAGTGACGCTCAGCTACAGTGGCCAGGGCACTCTCTGATTGCAGGTCTCTCAAGGCAAAATAAAGTGCTCTGGGAAAGAAGGTATGTAATTAAACAGATCACACATACTGCTCCTACATTTAAGGGGCTAAAGCCAAAAATGCACCTGTGACATTTTCTATCCTATCTCCATTGGGTTGGTGAGCTCAGCTTGGAAGGAGGCCTGGGTGAGGCAGGGCCCTTGCTGGCCCGGCTGCTGGCCAGGCTGTGGCCAGGGTCCAGGCTAACGGAGAAGTAAACAGGGTGTAACCAGCAGTGGCAGGGAAGGGTGATATTTATACAGAGTAAGAATTATGAGTAATTGTCAGGCACAATTTAATTTCACCTCTCTCTAAATTGTATTTTACAGGGTAATCATATAATCTCAGGATTATTCATTTTTTAATGCCTTTTCTGCTCACAGTTGCAAAGAGAGAAATTCTGGGTTCTCATGTTTTTAACCTGCTTCATTTGCAGACTCACGGGCACCTCCTTGACTCCCTGTGTGTTTGCACTTCACCTTTAAGTCCCCAGCACTGCAGCTTCCTTCACAGCTGTGACTGTGGGAGAGAGCCAGGGCCTAGAGAATATTCCAGTAGCACGGTCCCTTACTGGCACTTGCCCACTCAAGACCATTTCTTTACTGAATGCAGGGACGGCCGTTGCTGACGCTAGGTTGTATGATGAATAATGGTCACTGAGATGCAATGCCTTCCATTAGAAACGTGATGCTGTCCCCAGGAACTTCAGCTCCTTCAATGTGCCTAAAATATAGGCCATTTTGGCAAAAATAGCTCCCCAGAACTAATTCCAGAATGGTAGGCTCTTAAATCAACAGTGGAAGAGTAAAGAACCCAAGATTCTTAAGGATTTAAAGTGATATGCTCTTATGTGCAAATGTGTTATTTTAGCAAAGGTAACAGCTAAAATAAATTAACACGCCAACCAAAGGGGGAAAAGAGAAAGAATTAAATGCTGGGAATAGCTCATAAAAATAGATCTGAAACACCATACTCTTTTGTCAGATTCCTACTCATACTTTCTCCTCTGGCCTCCTTTATCTTGAAACTTAAATTGCCTTCTATGTAGTCTCCATTCAGTGAGGCCACCTTACCCCTTCCTCTGGCCCACGAAAATCTCTCCTCTGTCTGAGCATCTCTAAGAGAAAATGGGGTCATATACTGTACAGATCACCGTTTAAATATCCTCTAGTTAATTAATATCTGATAATTTTAAATCTCTAAACAGAATATCAGCTTCCTGAGGCTATGGCTAATAATTATTATTATAATAACAAAGAATAATAATATCAGGAATTACTGCTTATTGAGAACCTATATGAAGCAGGCATGTAAAAAAAAAATCATTTAATCTTCACAACACTCCTGTGAGGTATATACAGTTATAACCTCATTAAATGCATGAGGAAACCAAATTATAGTGAGAAGATCATTCTAACTATAGATTCACTGCCTACTCCTGCCACTTCTCTTCCCTCTGAGCCAAGTAGGATAGTGTGTTACCCAAAATACATCTCATGATGATATTAGTTTTAATAGAACTAGACAAATTCTGCTTTTAAACATAGGGAAATTCCCCAAATTCTAGATCATGAGTGATGTTGAATTCATGAGACTAGACAGTTATTTCATTCCTTCCTTATTTAAGAAAAATGCCCAATGTCCAGGTTACCCCAGAGGTCAACAGGCAGATGCATACTCGCCATCACATGGATCCAAACCCAGTCACTCATTCTTCCTTTTGGTGGAGGCTCATTTGTCCAGGATCCAGTGAATGGGCCATATCCATGCATGTTCATGAAGCAAAACGTATGGAACAAAACAACCATGTGGCATACTAAATAGTCCAGCGGAGATACTCAATCCACAAAGAGGGTAGATTAACATGAAGCTTCAGTCAGACTCGAGATTCATTTTTTGAGCTCTAGAAGGTGAAGGGTTAAGGGGGAAAGTGGCAGTATCTTATCTAGCATATTGAAAAGAGGCTTTTTAAATTTTTGTTTTAAAAGGACCACGCTTAATTAAAAGGAGGAAATAGAGAGCTAGAGACATCCAACTTTAGAAAACACAAAATGGAGACCAAAAGGGAGTAATAGACCGACCAGAAGGCAAGGTGACAGGGCTGTAACCCAATGCTGAATGGTTGCTGGGAAGGGGTGCCAGCCTGGAAGGCCTCTGCTGACCTCCCCTCGGCCCTCCCACCTGCTCCTCACATTCCTGGGTAGTTCCTTCTTCTGGGAACAAAATGCCTGGCAGCAGGCGACATGGTGTGGCCAGCTCAATGACAAGGACAAATTGCCTTTTCTCCGCTGGGTGCCTGGTGCCAAATGGAATGCTGGCTGTAAACATCCCCAAGGGCCACTCTGCCTCTTGTCGCTTCAGGCTTTTCCCCCATCTGCCAGGCCAATAATCCTCTTCTGTCTTCTCAAATTTGGCTCCTGCATCTTACCTCCTACCATCTTCCTGCACTCTGTCCTGGGGGGTGAGGAGAGAGCAGTGACAGACTAAGGAGGTTCAGCCTTCCTGCAACAATCCATTCAATTTCAAAAAAAGAGCTAATCCAGACTCGTAAGGGCAGTGTTTGGTTAGTGTTGTAAAATCTGTTGATTCACACCAGAAGGCAATTTCTTTTGACCTTTTTTAAACCTCTTTCATCTAATTTCCCCTTTCTAGACTTAGGAAGTGGTATTTATTTGAAATTCTTTAACTCTTTTCAGAGCACTTCTATTTTCCTTCCTATAGCCATTCTAATGCCCCAGACCATAAGGATTTGATACTTTTACTAGCAGTTATTAAAAATTATGGTGGAGATCTGTATTTATGGACCTGGAAAGGTTCACTTGAAATTAAGTGGAAAAACGAAAGTTGGTTTTTTATTTCTTTTCTTTTTTTCATCTGCTTAATATAGTCTAGGATGTAGAGTTTTATTTAGTCTGGAACCAAAATTTTCTGTAGCATATAATCTGACTCAACCTATCTGTACAGCTCATTTGAACAACTGAAACACAGGGAGCCCAGAATAAGAAAGAGGTCCTTTAATCTGTATAGCTCAATGTAATGCTTCAAAAAAAATTTTTTAAGCATAATTGCCTAATAACATACATATATTGAAGAATATAATTACATTGAAAACTGAGGATGTCTATTTCCTCTGAATGGGAATTTGGTTGATATTCTTTTCGTTTTCTGCATCTTCTTATGAAATAATTTCTTTAAAAATACACATGTATCACCTGATGGACACACGAAAAAAAGTTATGCCTTTACTACCCACTGAGAAGGAAAAAACTTGGGAGGGAAGCAGGAGTAGCGAGTTGAAGACATCTGTCTGACAATGTAGAAGGGAGCTGGTGACAAGGCTCAGACAAAAACTGGGGATACTATCATTGTTTGGGAAGAGTTGGGGAGAAGAGAGTTATTTAGTTTTATAGTCACACGGCAGCTCCGTGCACACATACCACTTCCCCAAAGCTTCATTAGTTGGTTCTAAATAAATCATAAATAATTCAAAAAGGAGGAAAGGAAAAGTCTGGGCTATCTCCAGGCCAGGCTACAGTCCTCTGCCTGAGGAGCTCAAAGCCCTTCTTAGTGAGAAACAAATTGACTAGGAACCTCCAACGTGGACATTGAGCCCGGGGAAGTGTTAATAACCCCATCAAATTCCCAAGAGGAAACAGCCCTGGCAATAAAAGGAAAACACCACAACAAATGTTTAAAACTGGAGAACACAAAAACACTAGGGCTGGAGGCTTACAAAATGGAACAATGGGACAAGCAATACTAAACAGCGGGCGCGCCAGACCGTGAAATGGAGAAGCGGTGCATGCCCAAGTGGGATGGAAGACTCAAAAGCAGCTCTTCATTCAGGCAAGATCAAAACAGAAATCAACCTATTCATGGGACTTCCAAAGGATCATTAAAAACTAATTACTTTCTGTCTACCTCAATGGCTTTGTTGTTGAAACTGGTAAATTATTCTTCCTTACTTTCTCTGTCTGGATGGCTGTGGAATAGACCAGTGTGTTCCAACTTAGGTCCCACTGAGTCCCGTGGCCCCATCCTAGAGTCCAGATTCTAACCAAAGGTATTTCTCAGCATGTGATCAGATTCTAAAGCCTATAGTAGCACAAAGCTTATGTAAATGACAGAGCAACACTTATTGTCACAAAGGGATGTTATACATTATTCCAATTTCATAAACCATAAAGGGTTACGAGAAGCAAGCTGAATTTTCTTTAACTTTGTAAATTCAGTTTAAAAAAAGACAATCTTCTTTCCTAGGCTATCGTCAGAGACTTGGCCTATTTCTTCTGTGTTAGTCAGTCAGTTCTATTGTTAAGAGAGACCAAAAACAATAATAGGCATGGTCTCTATTTATTCTCCAAATACAATGCAATTATCAAAAAAAAAAGAAGTTTTTTAAGAGAAGAAAATCTTCTGCCACTTAAGCAAATTTATTCTGTCAAGTACCATTATCTTCAAGACAGTATTTATTGTTTAAAAAACTTTGAACAGTAATTACTAATGCTCATCTGACCTTGGCAAATAATCTCCTTCTTTCAACATAAAATTTTTCACTGATTTTCCATCAAAATGCAAGCCCCAATCTTGCCATCGTATGGATATATAATGTATATATCTTTTCCCATTTTCTAGGAAAAGATTCAACCTGCTCCTAGCTCTTCCTTAGTAAGCTAAGGGTCTTTCAGTGACCCCAATTACATCTATCAAAAAACAAAGACAAGGAAAAAAACACTTTCTGGAATCCCATTTGCACATGGTCTTAGAAAATATCCAAGGATAAATGCGGTGAAATATAATCTTGCTATTAAGAACTCCTCTTTCTTGAATGTTTATTTACTGTGTTTTTGAGATGAAATACAATATACACAATATCAGTACCTGAATTAATACTTCAAAAGGGAATGGCTTATATTTGTTGGCTACTCAATAATCTTCATAGTCTATTGCATATTATTTTCTCAGTTGACAACTGCAAAACTTCTCTGAGACAGTTCCTTCAGGCAGATGCATCCTTCATTTTATAGGTAAGAAAACTGTGGCTCAGAACATTTCTGGGACCTACTAAAGCCATATCATTAGTGAGAAATAGAAGTGGGACCCGAAGGCTCTCCTGCCTCCAGCACTGCTAACACAGTATTGGGGGGAGAAGAGAAATGAATAGGTATCAAAGGTATCACTAGCACTTTGTAAGGGACGTCTTCTTTCTCTTCACAATAACCCTACTGGGGGAGGGAAGGGGTAAAATAAATTGGATAGATGGAAATACTAGGGGTCAATGATGGGGGGAGGTAAGGGGTATGTTCATGTGTGAGTTTTTTTTTCTTTTTCCTTTTTCTTTCTTTTTCCTGCAGTGATGCAAATGTTCTAAAAATGATCATGGTGATGAACACACAACTACGTGATGGTATTGTGAGCCATTGATTGTATATCATGTATGGACTGTATGTGTGTGAAGATTTGTCAATAAAAATGCTTTTTAAAAAAAGGTAGGAACTTGAATGAAAATGGCAGAATAGTTTTGCATGTGGCAAATGGTTCAGAAACACATAAATACTACAATAAATATGGCACTTTACTTTGAAAAAAATAATCTGTTAGGTAGATATAAGTATTAACTCTGATGTGTGTACTGACATTCAGAAACTGTAAGTGCCCTCATCAAATTTACCTGGCTAAAAATACAGCAGAAGTAGAATTCCAACCCAGAATTTCTGACGGTAAATTCCACTCTCTTGCCATTATCTCATGAAGCCATTTCTCCCTACAAAGAGTAGGCTCTCAGCCTTCTCTTTTGCATAAAGTTCAAGTTTAGACACTTAGCTCCTCGTATTTATTTGGAAATTAAAGAGATGATATTGATGTTGATAAAATGTAATTTAATCCAAATATACTCAGACCCCAACACCTACAGGGCAATCTCAGTACACCTGTTGTTTGTGCATCCATCTTCTTGGGACATCCTTCAAAGACGTGGCATGGTTGGGCTAAAAAGTCTGCTCCCTGTGGCGAAAGGTAGGGCAGTCACGATTTCCTTTAACATCCCTTTTCTCTGCTCTCCAGTGTACTATTTCTTCTCACTACATATTTCCTATCCATTTGTCTCTAGGGGCGAGGAGTTAGGTGAGATAGAGAAAATCTCATTATGAAAAAGTCAGGGACCCCTACCAATAAAATGTAGATTCACTGCTAGATGATACAGTTTAACTTTCTTGAGGAGAATAATAGAGTAAAAAAGAACATAAATCTCTAACTATTTAATCTTGTATCCTAAATAGGAAATGTTAGGCCAGTATGACAAATAGTCTTTGCTGAGGGAAACTGGAAGCTCTTTCCCTGGTAGGGTAATAACAGAGAACTAAAAGGGAAATGTGCAGGACAATTGAGTCAGGTAAGTCTTGGAATAATGAAGTATTGAGGCACTGCTGGGAGAAAGAAAATATTATTTAATTAAGTAGATTTGATTTCACTTTTGCTTAGTATAAAAGACATTCATTCTTTTAAGGAGGCCAAAGACCAGAGCTAAGTAAGTGTTGCCAAAGGGAGGCTGCTGAGCTGCTGAGTACACACCAGGTGTGATCTCCTTTTCCAAAATACTGACTTAACAGAACGTCCAGTATAGATTCTTCACCTAAACTACTGCCCTCTTCTCCTCACGGTGCCTCAACCATCCTGTCAGACTTGGGAGGCCAGAAGTAAAGGAATTTCTCTCCATGCCAATTTAATTTTAACTTTTGTACCAGAAGTATAATCTATTTAAAAATGGCTGGAGCCCTATACTCAAAAACTATTCTCACTGATCTAATATATATGAAAACACAAGCAGTTTTGACAATTTCACTAACTTGACTGATTCCATTGATTAAATAACAAATAACTAGACACAGTAACTTTTTGTTTGTTCGTTTTGCTATTCTTTAGGTTAACTAGTCTACTCTACTTATTTAACAACTAAAATTAGATCAACTACTCAACTTATGCTTTACCCTGATAATATCCTAATTAAAAATCCTAAGCCCCAGATTCAACTCTAATTACTTTTACAGAGAGGGAAAAAATCCCGTATGTAAATACACAGTTTATCCTGAGTTAACCACATTTTCTCTTAAAGCTAACACACACAAACTTTGGGTGGAGGTCAGTAGAGTACTTTTGTGCTTTAACATAGCTACCTTATGAGACAGAATGTGTTATTTTCTATTTTGTTGGTGAGGCAAACACAGAGTGTTTTAAAAATTAGAAGGATTTTGGAATTCTCTGCTTCCTGAATTCTGGAGTCAGTTATGGCTTTAATGAGATGCCATGTCACTTGGTAAAAAAAATAAAAACAAATAAAAGAAAGAAAATTCTCTGTAGTTGTGCATTTGTAGAATAACTAACTTCACTGGGGACATCACAGGAATTGGTGGAGCGTGTGGGTAAAAACAGTCTATAGGCTGTTCTGCTGATGCAAAAGTTAATTAGCTTGGCATGGAGAGCAATTCCTAGCCTGGGATTTGAGAATGAAATAACGCATCTTCTCTCTTAGGGTGACAGATTTAGCATATCTGGATGAACACTTAGCTGAAATGGAGAACTTTCTAGAGAAATACATATCAATCACAACGTATTCAAGGATATGTTTTAAAAACTTACACTAAAAAACTAAAACTAATTTTAGTTGTTAAATGAGTAGAGTAGACTAGTTAACCTAAAGAATAGCAAAACAAACAAACAAAAAGTTACTGTGTCTAGTTATTTGTTGTTTAGTCAATGGAATCAGTCAAGTTAGTGAAATTGTCAAAAGTGTTTGTGTTTTCACATATATTAGTCAAAAAGTACTGAAGAAATTAAACTAATAGTCAAAGGATTACACTTTAAAAGTCACCTAAGGTAGAAATTTTTGTAAATTGTATCAAACCTATAAGAACCAAATAATTCTCATTTTATATAAACCTTCAGAATAAAGAAAGGATGAGTTGAGAGGCCATCTGGCTCATTTACCAAGGAAATATAGCACTTACACCAAAACAAGACAAAGCGCAAGAAAAGAATTATGGACTAATCACATTTATAAATGAAGAGATATGCACCTTAAATAAAATATTAGCAAATCACACATGGCAGTATATTTCAAATACATAAATATTTCAGGACTAAATTAGCTTTATCCAAAAGGAGTGTAAAGATGACTCGATTCAAGAAAATCTATCTCTTATATTAAAAGACAAAACAAAAGCTAATTAATGCAAAGGTGCTTGATAAAATTTAATGCCCAATTTTTATCTTAGCAAACTCGGCCTAGAAGGATTTTTTTTTAACTTAATAAAGCGTCACCAGAGAAAATATAGAATAAAGACTCTACTTAATGTTTGAAACATTAGAAACAGTATATTAAGGTAAGAAATAAAATAAGGCACAATCATTACATATCTAATGCTTATCCACTATCCCTGCCTATACACAACCAAAAAAAAAAATGAGAAACGAGGATCAGTATGAAAGAGATAAAATGATGATCATTTGCAAATGATATGATTGTCTGTCCAAAAAAAGTCTGAGAGAATCAATTCAAATTGCTGAAGCAAAGGCAAAAAAATTACCAGGTAAGAAATCTCTGTCCCAGAACATTGGTACCTCTTCCTCGCCATCTCAGACCTGCACCCCGCGGGAGTCCCTTAAAGATAGAGGCCAGGGTCCCTCCCTCCCAGTGGGGTCGCAGACTTTAGAGCCACTGCAGGAGCCTGCTAGGGCCCTGTGCACATCCAGGTGTGCAGAGACCAAGGACGAAGCAGAAGCCGCTTGGCGGTGCCACGTGCGTGAGGCCCAGGAAGGAGGGGAGCTGTGGCTGGAAAGTCCAGCTTCTGTTGGCAGGACCACCTAAATGCAAAATGAACTTTTCTAGAGTGACCCACCTTTCTGGACTGACCCCATCTGGCTCCCTGGTGTGGGATACCCTAGTGGGGAAGGAAATGAAGACAGAAAAGCCTCAGGGAGAAGGAATAAAGGGGGGGGGGATAAACTGAACTGCTGCTAGACGGGAGGTTCTCAGGATGGAAACTGGGGCACTGAGTGAGGGAGAGACTTTAAACAAATCTTAAAAGCTAGAGAGAAAATTTTGCACAGGAACAAACAGAACAGATCAAGAAGGAACAGAGAGAAGAAAGCTTTCTCAAGGAGGTGAAACAATTACACAAAATGTGCAATCTTAAAAATAGTACCACATATCCAAGGTAAGAATCAAATGAAGTGCTGAAAAAATCTGATCAGTTAAACACAAGCTATTCTAGGTCTAGAATAAGGTACACTAAGCATCAACCACAGAGCCAATCAACAATGAAAGCCTAGGCAAGAGAGAGAGAACCTGACATTCAGAGTAAACTTATCAAGATGGTCAGAAACCTGGACATCAGCAAAAAAATTGCAAGTTATATTAAGAAACTGAAAGATATGGCCCTTTTAAGGGAACAAATTAAAACTTCAGAGGAGATACAGAATTTGGAACAATTTATCAAAGAAGTTCGAAAAACTCTCCTAAATCAATTCAAAGAGATGAAGGACAATATGGCTAAATATATAAAGGATATTAGGAAGCCGTGTGAGCATAAACAAGAATTTAAAAATATAAAATGAAAAATAACAAATTATGGAGAAGAAAATCACAATAAAAAATATTAAAATCACACTAGAGAGTGCACAGTTAGTTCAGTGGTTAGAATGCCTACCTTCCATGCAGGAGACCCAGGTTCAATTCCTGGACCATACACTCCCCTCCCCCCAAAAAATACACTAGAGGCATACAATAGCAGATTTGAGCAGGCAGAAGAATGAATCAGTGAGCTGGAAGACAAGGAAATCAAAGTCTTGATTTCCAGACACAAGAACAGATGGAGAAAAGAAGAGAAAAAATGGAGCAGTGTCTCAAGGATTTGAGTGACAACATGAAGTGCACGAACACATGTCATATGTGTCCCAGAAGGAGAACTGAAGGGAAAGGGGCAGAAAGAATATTTGAGAAAATAATGACCAAAAATGTCCCAACTCTTATGAAAGACATAAATATACATATCCAAGAAGTACAACATACTTCAAACAGAATAAATCCTAATAGACCTACCTTGAGATGCATAATCAGAAGGTCAAATGCCAAAAATAGAGAGAGAATTCTGAAGGCATAAAAAGAAAAGTGATTTGTAACATCCAAGACCCTCAAAAAGACTGTGTGTCGATTTCTTATCAGAAACCATGGAGGTGAGAAGGGTGTGGCATGGTATATTTAAGGTACTGAAACAGAAAAACATCTAACCAAAAAAGTCTGTATCTGACAAATATATCCTAAAAAATGAGGGACAGTTTAAAGTATTCACAGACAAACAGAAATTGAAAGAGTTAATCAACAAAAGACGTGCCCTACTAGAATTACTAAAGGGAGGTCTGTGAGTTAAAAGGAAAAGATAGGAGAGTGGCTTGGAGTAGTGTGAAAAAAATGAAGATTTTCAGTAAGGATAACAAAAAGGGTACAAAAAGAAACAAAAAAAAAGATATGACATAAAATCAAAGGATAAAATGGCTGAAGTACTGGTTTTACAGTAATAACACTGAACATTAATGGATTAAACCCCCCAGTGAAAAGACCCAGATTGCAGAATGGATAAAAAAGCATGATCCAACTATATGTTATTTACAAGAGACTCACCTTAGACCCAAAGACACAAATAAGTTGAAATTGAAAGGTTAGAAGAAGATATTTCATGCAAATAGTTATCAAAAAAGAGCTGGAGTAGCTATATTCATATCAGACAAAACAGACTTTAAATGTAAAGCTGTTGTAAGAGACAAAGAAGGACACCATATGTTTTAGTTAATAACCTGCTGGAATGTGTTATACCAGAAATGGAACGGCTTTTAAAAAGGGAATTTATTAAGTTGGAAGTTAACGGTTCTAAGGCCATGAAAATGTCCAAATTAAGGCACCAACAAGAGATTACCTTCACTCAGGAAAGGCTGATGCTGCCCAGAACCCCTCTGTCAGCTGGGAAGGCACATGGCTGGCATGTGCTGGGGTCTCTGGGCTCTGGACACCTCTCTCAGCTGAGTGAGCACAGGGGGACATCTGCTAGCTTTCTCTCCTCATTTCATAAAGGCTTCCCTGGGGGCATTTTCCTTCTGCATCTCCAAAGATTTCTGGCTATGTGGGCTCTGTTGGCTCTGAGCTTTTCCCAGAATAGTTCCCTCTTAAAAGGCTTCAGTAGATAACTTGAATGGGTGGAAACACATCTCTATGGAAGCATCTAATCAAAAGTTACCACCTACAATGGTGGGTCACATCTCCATGGAAACAATAAAACAGATGGCACCCAGCAATATTAAATGAAGATTAAAGACCTTGGCTTCTCGGAGGTATATGACAATTTCAAACCAGCACACCATATATTAATTTTAAAAAGGGCAATCCACCAGAAGAAGTAACAATCATAAACGTTTATGCATCTAAAGGTGGCTCCCCAAAATACATGAAGCAAACACAGGCAAAACTGAAGGGGAAATATATTTCTCTACAATAATAGTGGGAGATTTCAATACACAACACTCATCAACTGATAGTAAATCTAACAGAGGATTTACCGTCTAGTAAAGGAAACAGAGAACTAGAATAATATGATAAGAGAACTAGAACTAACAGACATTTACAGAACGTTGCACCCCAGAACAGCAGGATAGTATCCTTCTCAAGTATGCGCAGGTCATTTTCCAGGATAGACCACTGCTGGGTCACCAAATTTGGTCTCATTTAATTAAAAAGCATTGAAATTACAGAAGGCATTTTCTCTGACCATAATTCAATGAAGCTGGAAATCAATAACGGATGGAGAACTGCAAAATTCACAAGTATATGGAAGCTAAACAACACACTCAAACAATCAGTGGGTCAAAGAAGAATTTGAGAGGAAAATCAGTAAATATCTTAAGCTAAATAAACATGAAAATACAACCTATCAAAACCTATGGGATGCAGTGAAGGCAGTGCTCACAGGAAAATTTATAGCCCTAAATGCTTACATAAACCAAGAGGAAAGAGCTAATATCAAAGACCAATTGCACATCTGGACAACTAGAAAAGAGCAGCAAACTAATCCCAAAGCAAGCAGAAGGAAAGAAATAACAAAGATTACAGCAGAAATTAATGAAATTGAGAAAATAAACAATAGAGAGAAACCAATAAAACCAAAAGTCAATTATTTGAGAAGACTAATAAAATTGGCAAACCCTTAGCTAGACTAACAAAGAAAAAAAGAAAGATGATGCAAACAAATAAAAGCAGAAACAAGAGTGGGGGGATATTACAGATGACCCCACAGAAATAAAAAGGACAATAAGAGGATACTATGAACAATTTTATGCTAAAAATTAGACAACCCCTATGAAATGGACACATTTCTAGAAACGCAAATGACCTATACTGACTCTAGAAGAAATAAAAAAGCTCAACAGACCAATAACAAGTAAAGAGATTGAACCAGTCATCAAAACTTGCCAACAAAGAAGCCAGGATCAGATGGCTTCACAGATACATTTTACCAGTCATTCCAAGAAGAATTAATACTAATCCTGCTCAAACTCTTCCAAAAAATTGAATTCGTAACTCATTCTGTGAGGCCAACACAACTCTAATATCAAAACCAAATAAAGACACTACAAGAAAAGAAATTTTCAGATCAATTTCTCATTGAATATAGATGCAAAAATCCTCAAAAAATAATTGCCAATCAAATTCAACAGCACATTAAAAGCATTATATACCCCATAAACAAGTGGGTTTTTTCCCAGATATATAAGGTTGTTCGACATAAGAAAATCAATTGCTGTAGTACACCACATTAACAAAATCAAGGAGGAAAACCACATGACCATTTCGAGTGATGCAGAAAAAGCACTTGACAATATCAAACATCCTTTATTGATAAAAACACTTCTAAAATCGTAATAGAAGTTCCTCAACATGATAAAGGGCATACATGGAAAACCTACAGCTAACCTTTTACTCAATGGCAAAAGACTGAAAACTTTCCCCCTAAGATTGAGAACAAAACAAAAATGCCCACTGTCACCACTGTTATTCAACATTGTGCTAGAAGTTCTAGCCAGTTAGGCAAGAAGAAGAAATAAAAGCCATCTGTATTAGTTAGGATTCTCTAGAGAAACAGAATCAACAGGGAACACTCGCAAATATAAAATTTATAAAAGTGTCTCATGTGATCGCGGGAATGCAGATCCAAAATCAACAGGGCAGGCTGTGAAGCCAACGACTCCAATGGAGGGTCTGGACGGACTCCACAGGAGAAGCTCACCAGCCGAAGCAGGAATAGAACCTGTCTCTTCTGAATCCTCCTTAAAAGACTTCCCATGATTAGATTAAGGATCACTCATTGCAGAAGACACCCCCCTTTGGCTGATTACAAATGGAATCAGCTGTGGATGCAGCTGACGTGATCATGATCTAATCCTATGAAATGTCATCAGACAGGCCAGCACTTGCCCAACCAGACAAACAGGTACAACAACTTGGCCAAGTTGACACATGAACCTGACCATGACACCATCCAAATTGGAAAGGAAGAAGCAAAACTTTCACTATTTTCAGATGATGTGATCCCATATATAGGAAGTCTTGAAAAATCTAAAACAAAGCTACTAGAGCTAATAAACAAGTTTCAGCAAAACGAGATACAAGGTCAATACACAAATATCAATACTGTTTCTATACACTAGCAATGAGAAATATGAGAAGGAAATCAAGAAAAGAATTCCATTTAAAATAGTACTAAAACAATTAAATACCTAGGAATACATTTAACCAAGGAAGTAAAGGACTTGAACACAGAGAACTAAAAAACATTGCTAAAAGAAATCAAAGATGACCTAAATAAATGAAAGGACATTCCGTGTCCCTGGACTGGGAGACTAAATATCATTGATGTCAATTCTACCTAAATTGATTTACAGATTCAATGCAATCCCAATAAAAATTCTAACAGCAGCCTAATTTGCAGAAATGGGAAAGGCAATTATCAAATTTATTGGGGTGGGTAAAGAGCCCCAAAGAGCCAAAAACATCTTGAAAAAGAAGAACAAAATACTTCTTGACTTTAAAGCATATTACAAAGCCACAGTGGTCAAAACAGCATGGTACAGTGTCCTAGTCTGATAGCTGCCAGAATGCAATAAACAGAAATAGAAGCAGAATGGCTTTTAAAAAGGGGGATTTAATAAGCTATAAGTTCACAGTTCTAAGGTCATGAAAACGTCCCAATTAAAGCAAGTCTATAGAAATATCCAATCTAAGGCATCCAGGGAAAGTACCTTGATTCAAGTAGGCCAATGAAGTTCAGCATTTCTCGCTCAGCTGGAAGGGGAACATGGTGAACATGGCAGCCTCTACTGGCTTTCTCTCCAGGCCTCATGTTTCACGAAGCTCCCCAGGAGACGTTTTCCTTCTTCATCTCCAAAGGTCGCTGGCTGGTTGACTCTGTGGTTCTCTTGGTCTCGTAGTCCTGCCTGGCTCTGTTGTGGCTTTCTTGTGGCTCTAAAAAAGGGATTACTCTCCAAAATATTTCCTCTTGTAAAGGATTAATGGGTGGAGTCACAAATCCTTGGAAGCCATCTGATCAAAAGTACCACCTACAACTGGGTGGGTCACATCTCCATGGAAACAATCAAAATGCTCCCAGCCAGCAATATTGAATGAGGACTAAAGGACATGGACTTTCTGGGGTCCACTACAGACCCAAACTGGCATATACTGGCACAAGAGGAGATATGTTAACCAATGGAATCGAATTGAGAATTCAGAAACAGACCCTCATAGCTGTGGCCATTTGATTTACAACAAGGTTTGCAAGTTAACTCAATTGGGAAATAATCTTTTTAACAAATGGTGCCAGGAGAACTGGAACTCCATATGCAAAAATAACAAAAGGGGACCCCTATCACACACTCTGTACAAAATTCTCTCAAAATGGGTCATAGACCCAAATATAAGAACCAGGACTATAAAACTCCCAGAAGAAAACACAGGGAAGCATCTTCAAGGTCTTGTAGTAGGCAATGGTTTCTTAGACTTTATACTTAAAACATAAGCAATGAAAGAAAGAAAAAAAACAGATAAAAGGGACCTCCTCAAAATTAAAAGCTTTAGTGCATCAAAGGACTTCATCAAAAAAAAGTCAAAGACCACCTAATCAGTTGGAGAAAATATGTGGAAAGCACATATCCAATAAGGGTTTAATATCAGTACATATAAAGAAATTCTATGACTCAACAACCCAATTTAAAGATAAATTAACAAACAACCCAATTTAAAGATAAGCCAAAAACTTGAATACATATTTCTCCAAAGAGGAAATATAAATGGCTAAAAAGCACACAAAAACATGCTCAACATCACTAGACATTAGGGAAATGCAAATCAAAACATGAGACATTTCACACTCACTAGAATGAACACTATTAAAAAATCAGAAACTACAAGTGTTGGAAAGGATGTGGAGAAATGGGAATGCTCATACTTTGCTGGTGGGAATGTAAAATGGTGCAGTTGCAATGGAAGACAGTTTGGCATATGATCCGGCAATCCCACTACTAGATATATACCCAGAAGAACTGAAAGCAGGGACTCAAACACACATTTGCACACTGATGTTTAGAACAGTGTTATTCACAATTGCCAAAAGATAAAAGCAACCCAAGTGTCCATCAACCAATTGATGGATAAACAAAATATGGTATAAACATACATTGGAATATTACTTAGCTATAAAATGAAATGAAGTCTTGATGCATGCAACAACATGGATGAACCTTGAGGACGTTACGTTGAGTGAAATAAGCCAGACACAAGAGGACAGATAGTGTATGATCTCATTGATACAAACAATAAAATAAGCAAACTGACAGAGTCAGAATCTTAATATACATTGCCAGAAGATAGATAGGGGTTGGAGAATGGGAGTTGATGCTTAACTTGGTCAGAATCTCTAGGTTGATGGTAAGCATTTAGGAATGGATGCTGGTGATGGTAGCGCATTACTTTGAGTGTAATCAACAGCACTGAACTATAGAGATGAATGTGGTCAAAAGGGGAAATTTTAGAATGTATATATTGCTAGAATAAAAATTAAAAGATAAAACGTAGGATTGTGCAATACAGTCAACCCTATTATAGATGAAGGATTGTAGATATTAGTACAATTATAAGAATGTTCTTTCATGAATTATAACAAATATACAATATTAATACAAGGAATTAATAATAGGGTGGCACATGGAAAAATACACCTTATATAAATTATGGACAATAGATAATCGTACAGTTTTAATAATCTTCAATCAGTTGTAACAAAGGTAACAACTGTTTTTTTAAAAGTACAATTATTAAAAAGTACTGACATCAATGATAATAAATGTTACACACCAATGCAAGGTATCAGTGGGGTGGGATGTGGGAAACTTGCATTTTATGCATGAATGTTTTGAAAATTCACAACTTCTCTAATAAAAAATTTTAATTTAAGAAAAATAATGAGCTGGTCTTAAATTCAGATCAATGAAATAGATTTGTTGTGAAAAAATTGAGAGTTATTGTTCATGATATGACAACTACATATTTTAAATTCTATATTTCAGAAAAGACCATATATCATTATTTTTTTATCTTTTTTCTATCCTAAAATCTAATTACGTTTTATCTCTCAAAAATGTTAAACACCTGGTAACCAGGTTCCATTGTGTACTTTCAGAAGCCTCCGAAAGTTCAGAATGATAATATCTATTTCTAAATCAAATATTTGCCTAAAAAATAATAGTAAACTTTTCAAGAATTCCAGTTATGTCTGATGACGACTCACCTGTCTGTAGGCACTACAATATGTGCTGGTTAGGGACAGCCTGGCCTCAGTGTGTGCCTCAAATGACAAATACTATTTAGATTCTTTGTTGAGGGAAAAGAAACACATGTATTGTGAAAAGGAATCCATGACATGCCACATTCTTGTACTAACTTGATTTCCTAGAGGGAAATCAGTGTTTTAAGAAATATAATTCACTCTGTGGTATTCAGACTATTTTTTATTTTATTTTCATTTTATTTGGAGATTTTTATTTGTATCACCTGATATTCAGCTAATCATAACACACACTGTTCCAGTTTGCTAAAGCTGCCAGAATGCACTATACCAGAAATGGATTGGCTTTTACAAAGGGGATTTATTAAGTTATAGGTTAACAGTTCTAAGGGCATGAATATGGCCAAATTAAGGCATCAACAAGAGGATACCTTCACTCAAGAAAGGCTGATCATGTCTGGTTTTCTCTCTCACAAGGCACATGGCAACATCAACTGTTCTTCTCTCCTGGCTTCTGGGTTCAAACAGCTCTCTCAGGCTCTGTGGGTCTTCCTGGTATCTCCTGGGGTGTTTTCTGTCTGCATCTTTAAATGACTGTGTCATCTCTGAGCTTTGTCTCTCTCAACTTTTTTAAGGACTCCAGCAGACTAATTAAAACCTGTCCTAAATGGGCAGGGCCACATCTCCCTGGAAATAATCTAATCAAAAGGTCCCACCCACAATAGATCTGCCGCAAGACTGGACTAGAAGAATATGGCTTTTCTGGGGTACATAACCGTTTCAAACCAGTACATACATTACATTTTACTGTGAACTAAGAACAACTAATTAATTTTTATTCACACCCTTTCTAATTGAAATAAATTCTTACTAATACCTCCTTCCCAAGAATGAGAAGAAAAGGGTGTCAACAACTCAACTCATTTCAGAAATCATGCACAAGAAGTCTTTGTGTGGATGAATTAGAGATGTAGAATGGGGTGTTGAGCATGGTTTTCTGGCTTAATTTTTTTTCCCCAAAAAAAGGATATGTTGAAGCACTCCTTCCTTCCCTGTATCCATGAATGTGACCTTATTTGGTCAAAGACCCTACAAACAGAGTCTTTGTAGATATGGTTAGTTTAGATGAAGTCATAAGGATTAGGGTGGATGCTGAATCCAATATGGCTGGTGTCCGTATAAGAACGGACACCCAGACACAGGGAAGACGGCCATGTAAAGATGGGGACAGAGATTAGAGTGATGCTGCATAGGCCAAGGCACATCTGGGGCTCCCAGAAGCA
This sequence comes from Myrmecophaga tridactyla, assembly GCA_004026745.1. NCBI lineage: Eukaryota > Metazoa > Chordata > Mammalia > Pilosa > Myrmecophagidae > Myrmecophaga > Myrmecophaga tridactyla. The sequence goes on along the minus strand of PVIY010005700.1, from coordinate 59,620 downwards.
GGAAAGACAAGAAAGTGTTCTTCCTAGAGGTTCCACAGGGAGCACCACGATGTCAGACTTCAAGCTTCCAGAATTGTGAGAGAATAAACTTCTGTTGTTTTGAGCAGCCACCCAGCTTGTGGTCATTTGTTTTGTCAGCCCTAGGAAACTAAAAGAGAAGGGTGATTCTTTTTTGTTGGCGATTGAGGCCCAATGGGCAAAATTGTTTCAGAGGTGCTCAACTCTTCCCAGAGACGATGGTACTATAACTTCAGGCCGTTACTGATTCGAGGGGCTTTATCATCCTCCAAACTCTTCAGTTGTATGCAGCACACGTGTTGATTTCTGTGAGTTCTCTCCAGAAATATTCCTGGGAAGCTCAAGACACATAAGTAACCCTATTCTATGGCTAACAAGTGCCCTGGAGCCATCCCTGTGCCCGGTGGGAAACTATGAGGGTTCTGGTGATGCTAAGAGTACAGGCACAGTAAGATCCTGTAGAGCTGTGGCTTCCCCTACCCCCGCCCTGAAACACAGCAGAAGGAGCTCAAAGGGACACAGAAGGCACACCTGCATGGACAGCCTGGTGGGGAGAGAAAAGGCACCCTGAAGGTCCAAGTTTATAGCTCTGGATCAGCCTCAAAAGGAGGTAAGCACTAACACTCCATATTTTTTAGTTTGCTTTTATTCTTTACACAAAAAAGAGATAGTTTGAGCAATATTTGTTTAAAAGATTGAGAAAAAATTATTTAAAAGATGGCCAAATTTAGTATCTTTGCCAAAGCATATTAGTACTTAGAAGGAATAACTAAACAAAACTGCAAGAAAATAACATGCTCTTCTCAGGCAAGTTTAGTGGCTCTCAAAAATCTTGTACATTTTCGATTTTCATCCGAACTTAATTATTTTGTGGGTTCAATTTCTGTTTCTAGCAAAACACAACTTCCTAGTACTGCGGAAGAAAAGACTTGTAAAATGGGTTTTGTGGAGCTCAAATAGCTCTTTAAAACAATATCTTGATGAGTTAAGTGTAAATGAGCCAAAACATATGGATTAAATGTCCCTTTAAATACACATGGCTTTAAAAATTAAGGGAAAAAAGGTTTTGGCACAATGTGTTTCATATTTCGTTGAAAGAAAACATTTGAAAGAAATAGTTTGAGGGACTGGACTAACCCAAAACATACCTGAGCTCTTCCCAACCTCCTATAGTCCAACCAACTCTAAAACATATGGATTTTATACTATAATTTTCCTACCACACCCACCCTGGGTTTTGAGTTCTTGGTTTTTCTTCATATGTTGGAAGTCATTAAAAACAGTCATGGAGTCATTATCATGTTGAAGAGACCATAACCTACCACTTCTGTGATCAGTGTCGGTCAAACGCAATGAACAGCTTCATTATCCCTCGTCACTCTACAAAAATAAAAAATAGTTGTTGTTTCAAACTCATGATGATCATATAATTCCCACTAGCCATAGACATTGAGGTAGGTATGGGACCTAGCCAGAGCATGACATGGCAGGAGATCCATACTGTGGTCTTTCAGTGGAGACCCAAGGTCAAGTAATAGACTCAAGGCTCACAGCAAACACACCAAAGCACAGCTCGAATGATGTCAGGGAGTTTTTGACCCGCCTGGAGGAACTCAAGATGTACATTTTCAGCACAGGTGACTGGGAGCAAACACAACGCGCCCACCCAGAAGTAAGTTTGTAGAACAATGGTCCTAGAAACGGTGCCACCCACATCTTCTCTTTGTCCTTGAAGTTACCTCCCCGCACACCCATAGGTGACAGCGCTGTCTTCAACTTCCCCAGGCAATGAGTTTTACTCCAACATGTACCTTGGGCTAAACCCATTCAAACTCGTGGGAATGAAACAGATCAACTAGTAACTTTACAAATGTGTGAAATTATCTGTGTCACATTTTTTCGACATAAACCCATGGAATCGCACCATCGCCATTGAAACAGGCAGGATATTTGTTTATTGGCCCTGCTCCCAGATTACATTTGGAGAACAACCAATAACATACATAAAGGACCCTGGTCATTACGCCACTGAGTTGTCCTAGCTAGCAGGCACCCTCTTCTAAGTGACCTAGTTTTTACACCAGTAGGGCGTATGATATGTCTTCAAAGTCGAAGGTTTTATCTCATGCTCACCAGATCAAATCTATCATCCAAAGACCTCTACTAGGGACTTTCTTTTAAGAATGAAAAGATAATCAATGGTTAAAATTTTAATAGTGCCACAAAAAAGTTGAGATCTCAGTCAATTTGCTAGAGACCCACTAAAGAAATCTCTAAATAGTTCTGGGCTATGTTAGGGACCTAAAAGGAAAATGAAGAGCCTGGAACCGATGTGGCAGGGGACGGGGGGAGAAGGGAGGTGGAAATAGTCTCAGTGGAAATGACAGCCTCTCTAACAAGGGACTAAAACGGACTGACAGGGAAATTGAACAGATAAACGGTGGGTTTGTCTCCAGGAGGGTCAGTCTGGCCTCGTTCCCGTGCTCTAATTTCCTTTTAAAGGCGTGGTGTAACTGCAGCTTTATGTGTTGAGTTGAGGATTTACTTGAAATATACTTAGACATACTGCTTCTACACAGGAGAATTGATGCAAGTTCTTAAAATTCCTGCAGCTTCTCCTTGGGGAGCAAACACTCTATAGCTAAATCCCATAATGCACCACCTTGCCAGTACTGCTAAGCCCCAGATCAGCTAACCCCTCTGTGGACTGAGGTCGGAGGTGGGGAGGAGAGTGTTTTAAACCTAAGAGTTATTCAGACTGTGACAGGGTCAAAATTTGCTAGAACAGCAATTCTCTTGTCCAAGATAAAATAATTCCCTTATATTTTATGCCTGTTTGTTGTCTTCAGATATGGAAGCTATTATTATCCTTTGTGTGGTAGAATTATTTTAAGCGAATCCTGCTTTGTTTTTCCACAGACTTGAAGTACTTTTTGAAAGTGTGTCTGTCCGTGTTTGCTTAAGGAAACGATATGAATACTTACAAATATTGATGGAAATGGTCTTGGCTCCAAGAGGTATCCCTTCTCATTGCAAGCTCAGTAATTACAGAAATCCTCCTGAAGGCTAGCAGAAAACCACCAAAATCATCCACACTTGTGCATGGAGAATAAGCTGCTGCTGGCTTCCTTTTCTATAAAGGAGTAAAGATTCATATTTACCTCAGATTTGAGTGTCCCTTCAGAGAGAGTCATTTGTCACCGCTAAAGTTTTCCCATGAAGTTGGACTTTACATGTGGGGAGAAAAATACCTCTCCCCCCCGGAGGAAATCTTAGGAGTTGGCTGCTGTGTGGTTAGCTGGGAGGTTGTGGTAAATGCTGAGAACCACCATTTCATAATCATATACTTGAAGCTTTAAATCATAATGCTGTCAAAATGTCAAAGTTAGAAAATTCTGGATCACGTTGAAGAATCAGCGATGTGCTGCAGACTAACAATAAAGCCAGTGAAATGTGCAAGAAAAGTATGCCTCTTACCCAGAGTTTCTTTGGCAAAAACAGATCATCACACCTCAGAGGACACACCCTAGAGTCAGAATACCCCACTTCACGTTCCAGCTCAACTACGTGCTGGCAAGTTATATAACCTTCCTGAAATTCAGCTGGCCCTTGTAAGGTAGCGGAATAAGAGTGATGGGACACTAAAGGATATTGTATATGGAAAAGGATTTAATGACAACTTGTTTAGGGCAGGCCACGGTGGATCAGTGGCAGAGTTCTCGCCTGCCACGTGGGAGACCCAGGTTTGATTCCCAGTGCTTGCCCATGCAAAAAAAAACTATGTACGTGTCAGTAATTATCTCAAAGTCATACTAATCTCAGGTTACTTAGACCATCGCATCAAGTAAGAGTACAAACTGCTTGAAACCAAAGACTCAGCAGGGATTTCCTTCTATCTTTCTCTCTCCCGCCTTCTGTGGACTGTATTTCCACCTATACAAAACTACAGAGATTATCACTGATTCAATGCTCAGGATATTTAATTAAACATCTAATATACTGAACTGAACTGACTGACCTTCCAGTTCTCTCCAGGTATCATCAAGCCCCAAGCCAAAATGAAAGCTCTGGAAGACTGGGGCATTCCCGGAGGAGCCTTCCACGGGACAACCCAATTAGGATACTCCACAGACAGCATCTGTGTGCCAGCTGTCTCCATCCACGCTACTGATAATTCCTTCTGAACAGGGAAATGGCAAGGTCAAAGTCTACATGTTCTCAGAACACATGCCACAATCCAATGGGTAGTAATGTAAAAACCAACATGCTGGGGGTGCAAGGGTAGCTCAAGGGTAGAATTCTCACCTGCTATGCAGGAGACCCAGGTTCAATTCCTGGCTCCCGCACTCCCCACCCCCCCCCCAAAAAAAAAAACAAACAAAAATTCAACATTTGGTGCTGTAACAACAGGAGACTCACATGGGAAAATAATGAAATGTGACCCTGCCATACAGCATACAGAAAATAAAAACAAAAACCAACACACTGAGGAACAGGCAGGACATAAAGAGAGTAAATTTCCCACCAGAGTGAGTGAGTGATCAGAGATTTTCTAAGAACAGATGAAACTGCAACTTTACATATTGCTGCTCAAAAGTACAATGATAGGAAAGTAGATTTAGAACATGTATCTGGTGCACTCTCTGTGTCAGGCACCATGTCAGGATTCGCTTTTGAGTTTACTAACCAGAGATGCACAGGCATATTTTCAGCAAAGTAAAACAGTGGAAGAACTAACGTTGTCACTGCTTATTCTGCATCAGTCACCGTTCTGACATTTCACATGCATTCACACATTTAATTCTGAGCACAACCCTATGAAATATGTATCCTATAAATTAGGAAGCTGAGCCACAGTCTGAGTCCACAGCTGCACCCAGGATATGGCGTAGGGGCAAAATGTCCTGCGTTCTTCTGTCACCCCACATAAACCTGGAACTCATGACCTTGGATCTCAAGGGAGTGGCTGTCCCCACTTAAACTCTGTGTTAAAAACAAAATCCTTGGGCGGGCCACGGTGGCTCAGCAGGCAGAGTTCCTACCTGCCATGCTGGAGATCCGGGTTTGATTCCCAGTGCCTGCCCATGCAGAAAAAAGAAAAAGAAAAAAAAAAAGCCTTTCAGACAAATTTCCTTTTCTGCCATGCTCCTGGCCATTCGGAGCCACCAGTTTGCCGTCTCACATAACGGGAGAGATTGCCATCTCATGTGGGAGACGCAGTGCATGCTGGCATGTTGACTGCTGGTCTGAGCATGAGCTGAAGAAGCTGCCTGAGCCTTTGATGGATTTCACAGGTTCATTTCAGACCACAAACATTTATTGAGAATGACCCGATGCAGGAAAGAGCAATAGGTTTTGTGGGATTTATAAAACTGCATAAGATAGATTCTTTGTTGCCACCCACTAGAAGAAACAAGACATGGTCACAAATGACCACTCACTCATCAAAGCACAGCGAGTGGTTCAGGTACAGGAAGGAAATGGGAAGAACTCAGGCTGAGGCAAGTAGGGACAACTCAGATAAGAAAAATTAATAAAGCTCAGTTTAATCCCACGTGGAAGAAATAATGCTGTAGGCAGAACTATTCAATTATAGATCTTCCTAACTGTATTTCCCCAATTCAACATATCCTTAGCTCTTGGTGTTAGTATGAAAAGAATATTTATATCCTTTTTCTACTAACTTGGAAGGAGGAAAGGAAAATGGAAAAGGGATAAATATTATTTTTCACACAGAAATTGGGGTTGAGAATTAGGAATGAGCAGACATGTGTTATGTTCTTATCCCAACTGACCCTGTAGTGATCAATTTATGGAAAAAGCAGCCAAATTTATCTTTACAATGTGCAGTGGCACTTATTAACCAATAATGGGGACTAATGTGACCATACAAATGACCCACAGACAGAACAAATCTGCATGTTATTTCATTACTCCCACTGTAATTGCAGAATTTTACCAATTCCTAGTGTCCAAAAGCATGCACAGTGCGGTGATTTTAATTTTTAGAGCATGCAGGAGTCTCCAGGCATGACAATTTCAAATACTCTAGAATGTCAGGATAGAAGGAAATCTTAAAAACCATCTGGCCCCAATGTCCCTCCAATGAATCAATCCCTTCTGCAACATCCCCACCAAGCGGTCAGCCACTTCAGGCTTGGTTGCGCAGAGGGGCAGAAAATTCTCCCTAGGCAGCCGGCTTCAGCATTCAGCTGCTCTTCTTTAAGGGAAAAAAAATAGGCCAAATCTATGTCCCTGGGGTTCCCACTCATTGACCTAACTTCCTTCTCTCGCAGTCATCTGCTCTTTCTTAATGTTCCTTGTCCCCTCTCACCACCACCCCAAGTCTCCCCTTCTCCAAGCCCACTCTTCCCAGACACTTATACCTCGCGCCCATCATGGGGCCTTGGGTTTCCACAATCCATCCTGAAGTTTCTCCTCTGAGAATTTGCTTTTATGTCCCTCATCTTCCTTGAAGAAATCAGGTGAAATGCCAGGACCCTCTGCAGTATATGAAGAACAAGGCTTTATGTCTTGCTTTGTTGTGTTTTACTAAGGAGGTGAGGAAAATCAGCCTTTTTCATGGTTCAATCGGTGGAAAATAATCTATTAAGTTCATTTGAAAAGTTCAAATGAATCCGAATATGTCAAGGGTTCTCCACTCAATTTCATAACCACCAGACAACTGGGGATTGCAGGCTGCCTGAAGCCCCGAAACTGACCTTGGGAAAGGTTGGGGCCACAGGCTTGCAGAGATATAGGGGCAGGTGCAGTGCTGTTGAACCAACCAAACGAAAGGGAGTCGCCAGGAGCTGAAAGAACGAGTCAGGCTGGGGCCTTCAAGGGATGCCCTCAGCCCAAAGCGCAGGGAGAACAAGCATGAAGATTGTTTTTAAAGGGAGAGTCTTGATTGGGAAAATGGAACAATGGATTCAGGATGGCTTGGAGACTAGAGCAAGGTGAAAACAGAACAGAAACTGAATGGAGAAGGCTACAGGCCAGAGCAGTGGAGTACAGTGATTCAGACAAAGGACCAAAATCAGGTAAATAATGGAATTGACAGAACAAAATACTGGAAAAGGCCAAAAGGCAATTCAGAATCTGCAACCTGGTCATTAATAAGTACTAGTGAAACAATAAAATATTGAAATACTTTTTAAAATATATAACTAGCTGTATATACAAGTAAATGCATTCAAATTTAGGGGTATCTGATTAATAATAGGATAAAAATATAATCTGGGGGAAAGTAAACTTTCTTATATCTTTGAAAGTTCCAGATCAACTATCTGTTCAATTAGAAATAGTTTTACAATAGCACCCCAATTTCCTAATCTCAAGAAAGGGTTGGAAACTCAAATGCCCACAGGCCAGATAAATAATCAAAGTGTGTAAAACGAGCAGGTCCCCTACCACAGGAAGGGGAGGAACCTTGGCAAAGGGGACCCCACTAAAGGGGTCAGCCCCAGTGAGTTCTGCTCAGTGTTGCCATAACCAAGGCCACGCAATATGCTGTACCTAAGGCCACCCAATATGCCGTACCTTCTACATTTTCAAAAGAACCTAGAATATGTGTGTTAGAAAGAAAAAAGAAAGAAATCTTGATTTTTAAATGTTAACTTTATAATTGTTTTTAGTGTTTTGCAATATGCATTAGATCCCAAAGCTTCAAGAGTTTGCCCAATGTTTGAATCTACAGCTCTGTGACTCCAAAACCATGGCTCTCCCATGGGCATCCCATGTCATAAACCACAGTGACCGCTGGAGGCAGCTGCCAGGTATCCTCCACAATGCTTACTAAGACGATGCAGAGAGAGGGGCTTCAGGGAGGCTGGTGGTGGACCCCTGCCTTGTAGGCTCCTGGAGGGTGGGGCCCTATCTATTGGACCGGCACAGTCTGTAGCCCTCGATTAATATTTTTGAATGAATTAATAAATGAAATTCAATTTTAAAAGAGAGAACACTGGTATGGGCCAATTATTAACTTACTCAGAGCGATCTTTATTGTCATGTCATTTAACACCCTTAAAGTGAGTTACACCTACCCAGTGAATATTCACAGAAATAAAATAACAAGATTCAGAATCAAAGGGAAAAAATAAATAACCGGAGATAGTTCTCGCTAGATCTATGCCTTTATTCCCACTTCCATCTAAAATTGCTGTGAGTGAGAGGGAAGGAATAAAGAGCCCTCAGCCCCTGGGGCCATAAAAGAAAAGAGAACAACAAAAGACTCAGTAACTGGAAAGGGAGCGGGCAGATGTTTGTTAACCAACAGCAAGCAGGAGGAAGCTAAAACCACAGAGGGAGATGCAAAGAGAAGCAGCCCCACTTGGGGCTTTGTGTGTGTCAGACTCAAGCTGTGCTTCAAAAGAGGAAGATGGGGGCAGATCAGTGTAAGGCACAGTCCAAGCTCTTCATCCTCCTGCCCCACAGAGCGGCATTGCTTCTCCTCCTGAATCTGAGCAGAACATGCAGGTAATTTCGGAGGGGGGTTGCAGCTGGGCAAATGAGGGGAAGAGCCTCTGGTATTAGTTAGCTGTTGTGGTAGTAACACTTGGTCACAACCAACCCTAGGAGCACAGTGGGATTGAACAATAACAACCTATTGCTTACAAATCTGAGGTCAGCTGACGGCCAGTTGGGAGAATGATCTCGGTGGGACATGCTCACAAACTAAGTGAATAATCTGTTAAATTATAAATGAAAAAGATTATAAGCAGAAATGGATAGCCAATCAAATAATTACAAGGTTAAGTTGAAAACAAATACTCCTGAAAGAAGGACAAAAAGACAAGAGATGGAATGTCTGAGAAAAAAGAAGGAAAAAAATAACAAAAGAAAAAAACCCTAACAGATCATCAGAGGTATAACATCTGAATGTAAAGGGCTGCATACCAGAAGAAAGTCCCTGAAACATCAAAATGGCTTAGCCAAAAATGTATATATCAGGTAACCAGAGCAAATTCGACATTTCCTTTATTTCTTTATATCACAATCTGGTTGTTTGGTTATCCACTTAAGCATGCAACTTCATTAAATTCCCATGTAGCAAAAAGAGGTGGGAATTCCATCAGAAAGTAAAGACATTCCATGACCGGGAAGCCCCTGTGTTTCTCTGTGTGATCAGCAGCTTCCGAGAAACAAATCCCATGGTGTCATGGGTGAAGGACAAGATGTAGGCAGAGCCTTGGCGCCTCTGTGCGTTTGCTGGGAGAGGTCAAGCCTGCCGCGGCTCACAGGACGCTCCTTATCTCATGCCTGGCAACCTTCTCAGCGCACTGTTTTCCTTGACTAGTGCACAAGGACCAAATCCAGACCACTGTGAGGCATGTCTCCAAATCACACACGCCTTCCCCCCCACGCCCCGAAAGACGGCAACATGTCTATACAAGAGTTTCTTTTAGCTATTGGAATATTTTGTTCCAACGTGGTCCTTGAAAAGCTCCAGCTTTTAAAGAAATGTATTGGGAGTTGCCAACGTTTGCTGGCTGCTCTCTATGCGCCAGGCGCTATTGTAATCATGTGCTCATTTCATCCTCAGAACAACCCCATGAGACATGTTTCATCATCATCATCTCAGGTTACAGATAAGAAAATGCGCAATCAGGAAGTTAAGGACAACAGGAGGATTTTCAACCCAAGTGCTTTGGCTCTGGAGTCCACCAAGCTCTCCTGCTTTTCTAGAAAGTTAGACTTTGATTATGCAAAAGGTTCATAAATTAAATACTTATAGCCAAGCAGGTCTTTACTGACGAAATTCATTCAAGATGCCAGCTCAGTATTCCCTCAAAATTTTCAGAGGAGCTACTGTTTAGGGACCAGGGCTAATAAGAATAGATTAATGATTTCGGAGTAACAGACCCAGAAATTAAAAGCTGCCCTCCCAAAGACCAGAGAGGGCTTAGCCCGGCCTTTCCAATAGGACATAAATTGTCCAGGACGTGATGAATTCTCCTCCATCCTCATGACCACAGAGATGTGGTGCTAAGTTCTTCCCACACTGCTTCATATACTCCACACAACATTAGGGGTCAGGCAAGCATTAATTCCCCATATTACAAATGGGGGAACTGAGGCACAGAGGAATTAAATTATTTACCCCAAATCCCATTGCCAGTAAGTATCAGGGTTAGATTCAAGCCTGGTTCATTGTGACACTAAGTCCCAGGTTGCTCCACCATTCTACTAGGGAGAAGTAAGTCAGCGGGGGAGGCCCGCTCATGCCAGCCATGAGTACTTGATAGCTCTGTGCTCTGTGTTTTTACTCTGTATATAGTTTACTCTGGAACGATACCTTGTGGAGAAGCTTTGAAAAATTCACTGTTACCCTTGCTTGTAGCAAGAGATGATAGATGGGAGCAGGGAGGGATTATAGCATCGTATCTCAACTGTATGATGAGAGAGAGTTAGACTCTGGGCCAGCCAAACTAGCAGCCGACTCAATAAATAGGTTCAACTCTGCCAAGATGAGGATGTCATAGAATATCCAAAGGTGAACTAGACATGGCAGCTCTCATGCTTAACAAATGGACAATCTAATTGATGATTAACATACACACACTATAAGCATGTCAAGAGGTTCAAAGGAGGGAGACTCTATGCTGGTTGGGAGTAGCCATCAAGGCTTCAAGGAAGAGCCCATGAGGGGTACATGTGAGGTGCATTCCAAGTAGAAGAAAGACCATAAAAATGAAACCAAGACAGGGAAGGCAAAGATGCCTTTTCAGCATGTCAGAAATGTCTGAAACATGGCAAACAAACCAAGCTTAAGGAGAAAAAGACTTTGATGACCAGGTCCCAGTGCAGTGAATAGATGAAACGGTTAATGTGACAGTGGGCTGAGAGGGACTTAGAACACAGGCGCCCTCTGCCTCATGAATGTTTTTTTCTGCCATTGCCCAGCTCTAAGAAAAAAATCTAAGGAAACATTCTGAATGCTAAACTCCATCCTACTTGGTTTTAGTCTCAAATTTGGTCACAGCAAACTGCAAGAATATCCAAAATCAAACATCAGGTGCCAAATTTCATCCTAGGTAGACATCTTTCTGCTAGAATTACAGCCCTTGGAACCTAAAGGACCCATGCAGGAGGCAAAGTCTAGCAGATTTTTAATTATCCACCAGGAAATTGCTACACAGCAACAGTCTGCCTTAGAGGATACCCATTTTGTGGTTTATAACCTTTACACAAACATTGCTTTGGGATGAATGTTTAATAACATTATTTCTGAATCTAAAAGTAACAAGATTCTTATGGAAAATACAAAATGGAATAAATAAAAGTAATAGTCATTCATGGATAACCACTATTAAAATTCCATTCTTTTGTATATGTATAGGTATTTTATATGGCTGAGGCCAGACTCTTGGTCTATTTTGTATTCTGGTTTAGTCATTTTTATAGTATAAATTTGTTCCCAAAGTATTCATTCCCCCATTCATAATCATTCCATGTGTTCCAATATTTGTGTTATTATAAAGAATGTCCCAATGAACATCTTTGGGTCCAAATTTGCTCCTCATTTCTGGTTATTTCCTTAGGATAGAGTCCTACAATCAAAACAATTGGTTCTAAGTATTTAGATGTACTTTATCCCTTTGATAAATGTTTCCAACTTGTTTTCCCAGAAAGATATTCTCACTTTACCATCAGCCCAGTGCTCCCAGGAGCGTTCCTAGGCTGACACCAGGCAGGCGAATCCTCATTTGTAAACTCAGGACATCTAATAGAGAACCACAGTTGGCTCTTTGCCTCCCCCCCTTGCATGCACCATTTCTCTTCCTTCAACGCCCTTTTCCTGCCAAGCACACATTTTTCTCATCCTCCTCTATTTCTTTTTCTTCAAAGGAGAGAGGACTGAGTAAACTCTAGCACACTAAGGTAGCAGGACCTTTCTCACTGCAATGACCATTTTATTAAAGAGAATGACCTGGAGAGGCCAGATTAAACCGAATGAATGGTGCACAATTATTGGGGCTGTAGAGCTCAACAGAAAAGGTATATGGGTCAAAGTCTGCAAGACCTCTCAACCTACACCATAGGCAGAGGTGGGCTCTTGGGGACAACTGGACCTGTTCTCCTGGTAAAGGACAAGCCTCTATTTGGGAAGCTTTCACTCTGCCAACGGCCCACACTCACATGTTTATCCAGTGACTTGTGGCTGGGCTGAATGTCTCATCCGAAAGCATTCTCGTGGGCTGGCCTTCAGAAGGCTGCCAGTACTAAAATTAGGAATGAGTGGGCTATATTTTGACCCAGGGATTTAGACCCAGAGTTCTGCAGAAAGAAAGCAAACGGCCATGTCTGTCAAGACGGCCCTTTGGGAAAGTGCATAAAAATCCTACCTCCCGAACAAAATATTTAGAAAAGAGATTTGGCAGCCTAAACAGTTGTCATTCTGTTTATTGATGAATAGTTGTATGTGCAATTTAGCTTTAAGGGGGAAAAAAATGTCTCCACACTCAATAGCTGTTAAAATATGGTGAAAAAATCTTCCTCTGAGTTTAGCATTATAAATCAAGTGCCTTCCTTAATTTTTCAAGTGGCAATTTCCTAATAGTCAAAATTCCATTATGGAGGAGTATAAGGAAAGTTTATTTCCAAACTCTTCCTAAAGAATCAAAAGAAAATAAAAAGGAAAGTAAGAAAATCCATTACAACTGCACTTAATTCTCAACTTATATTTGAATGCTAGACATTTACTTGGGAAATAAAGAGAAAAGAAGTGAATTCTTCCAACTCCTGAGGAATCAGGACCCATCTCAAGAGAATCCCTTCCTCGGCGCCTCTCCCCAAACCCAGCAGACAGAAGCATTAGGATCCCACAGCTCTCTCTCTGCCACTCGGACAATGGGATTTCAATTGTTACAATCGTGCCCGCCTTTGGGTCTGGTGTTTCAGGGGTTTTGTGGTGGTTGTAGAGAAAGGGATATTTTTACAAAATAAAGAACATGTAGGGTTTTTTTCCAGAAATTCTTAGAACTCTTCAGAGATAAGGTAGCATCCCTGAACTACTGCAAGTCGCTGCAGCCCGACAGCCACTTAGGGTGTTATCTTTGAGAGGGCCTGCGGCTGGTTCGCGGGCAGTATCTCCACAGGAGCAGCACTTAGTCGCGCAATGTTATGTGAAGAGGTTTAAGACGTGCTACAGCTGCTGCTTCTCAGGGCTCTATTTTTAATTGGGATGAACTTAACTGAGGCCTGAATCTCTTCAGGAGAGGTACTCTGAGGAAGTATTTATGGGAAATCTACTGACAGCGGCAGAATATAAAGAGAACTCACTAATCGAGTCCTCTGAGAATAAAGCTCATTTCTAGAATGTCCACCTGAATAGAGGAGTTTGGGGAACAAAAGAGTTAGGCTCTTAAGACCTCATCATCTATAAGGTGGCCAAAAAGCATATTATAACTTAGGCTGTACATTATAGAAGAGGAGACTAAGGTTCAGAGAGGTTAAATGACATGTCCGTGGTCACACAGTTAATAAGTGGTAACACTTCGACTAAAATCCACATTTCCTGCCTCCGTTTGCAGGGATCTTTCTACTATTTAATGCTTTCTGGTGACATTAAACAACGGGTGTTATTGTCCCCATTGCTTGTTTTTTTTGTTTGGCTTTCCCAGTCAAGTGGCAGGTTCAGCGCTAGCCATCCCACACTCCTTTTTAATAGTGAATGGGTAGAGGGTCCTAGTGAGTAATTATGGTTCAGAACAAAAGGCTTGGCTGAAGGTCTAGCCAGAACAAGAATAGCTCTCAACTATCTAATCTGACCAGCATAAAAGTAAACCAGACAATATGAGCAGTATGGCTTGACCTTCCCCACCAGATCAGAGAAGGGCATGATTGTCCCCTGGCTGTTGTCACACACTAAGGACACCATTTGCAGATTACAAGTAGGATATGACCCTGTCCATCAAAGATATGAACCATAGAGAGAGAACACTCACCCCACGGGAGCAAGACTGTCACCAGAAAGGCAGATGAGAGTCTTAGCAAGAGAAAAAGGGTACTGTAGCATCACTTGGCCAATTCGACAGATACTAAAACAAAAATGTTTCTGTGTCAATAATAAGGGTAGAAGCAAGAAATAAAGGTTTCACTGGGGACTAGGGTATGTACAATTCATGATAGAGGAAAAGGGCTGCACCAAATTTCCCTTAAATATATTGGCTAATGGTTATCCCACCTCTTTGCAGAGCTATACACATTCAACAAATCTTGAAATTCGTTCAGGTAGCACCCAGACTGTTGTAAATTTCATTTTTGTCATCTCAAGGTAACGCCTGTGTAATTTTGAGGGTACCAATTTGAATCATGGGTTAGAGGTGAGACACTAAGCCAGTTGTTGACCTGGCAAGGCTTGGGTTACACCTTAGCAAGACTTGGGCTTCTCTTTACATTGCTGTACACACAAACATTCTCAGGAAGTAACTACAAACTCTCTTGATTTTTAGCACCGAATGCTAAAAGAAGAAAATTAGCTAATAGTGAAGTGGCAAGATGGTGAAGAAAGTCTAAGAAAGTGGGAGATGAACTTAACTCTGCCTCAATCAATGCCCAAAGTCTACTCAGCACAGTCGGTGGCCTAACTCATGGCTTATAGAAACATGGTTGTAAAATTAAATACCAGGTGCTGGAGGGCCACTTGGACCAAGTGGAACCCCCCCTTTGAGGTTCCCACTCACCGAAGTGGACAAACCTTAAAACGCAGGATGCAAACTGCTGCCTGGATGCGGCCTCCATCCACCTGGACTAGTCACCACATTGCATACGAGCAGACAGGGTGGCCCCGGGTGCACTGCCCTTGGCAGCGGTGGTGGTGAATCCCACACCCAAGGGAAGAGTAACAATCTGCACTACCCTGTAATTAAGGATGAGACCGCAAAAAAAAAAAAAAAAAAAAAATTATAAACTGTGGGCTTATGGGAAGGAGAAGGGGATAGAGACCAAAGGGCTTATATTATTACCAAATGTCAGTGGGATGACTGCGATTCTTTCCGCTCACCATTTCCACTGCTGCGCGCTCCCAGAGTTTCTCCGTTAAGAGAGACCCAGCACAGCTACAGGGGGAGAGAGCTGTGTCCCGTAGCCTTTGGTGCCCCTCTGGTGTCCTCGCCTGCCCTCACCCTTGAGAAGATTCCCAGCACACTTCCCACACCGAGACAGACCGCAGGACCCTTCTTTGCTTTCCCAGAAAGTCCACCTTGTCCAGGCCCAGCTTGATAAATTAGGGACTCTGAAGACTCATTTGAATTAATGTTTAGGAGTCATGGTCCAGTCAAAGAACAGAAGAACCGTAATTTCCACACAGAAATTTAATATAGGAAGTGTTGCAAGACAAAAAAATAGAAAGAGAAAAAAAACACAGCAGGAAACAGCCCCGTTGTGGTGAGAAAGGCAGTCAGCACAGGACGTCGTCGGGACCTGGACTCTCGGAGGTGGAGCCCTAGTGCTGCCGGCCCCTCTCCGAGTGGAGGGAAATGGATTCTAGGAGCGCCCAGAGAAGTGAGAAACTAGTACCGACTGCCATGCCAGGGCAGACAGCAGGTCCCCGTGCCCTGCTGCCCCTTGTAGGCCTCCTCCCGCCTGCTGTGGCCATCTCGCTCTAGACAACTGTGGCTGGCCGAGTCCCGGGCCCAGCAGCACAAAGCTGAATAGAGAAAGGTGTGTTTGAAGCTGGAGCCACTAGCTTAGTCGCCAGCACAGGTGGTGAGTCCGGAGATGATGCGATGCTTCTTTCTGGGTGACACATACATTTTAACTGCTTTAACTCAGATTAAGCTGCAAAGCAGAGATTGTCAGATTCAGGTAAGGCTAGCATGGACTAGAAGAGAAAAGAACATGTGGTGAGGGTGAAGATATTTCCCAATATCAAGTGGCTTCGTTCTCTGCCTAAGCTGTCCTCCAGCTTCGCTGAACATTGGAATCACCTGAGAAGCTTTAAAAAGACAAACCAACCAACCCAAGGAATGCTTCAGTTTCCAGCCCCCAGAGATTCTGACTTAATTAGTTTGCAGTCAACCTGGCCTGGGACTGGTGTTAAAAGCAGCTCAGGTAGTAGTGATGTGCATCCAACACTGAGAACCACAGGTGAATCCACCAGTGCTAACAGCTTCCCGGCACCAGCAATCACCAAAGCAGGGGCGCTTTGGAGGTGGGGCTGGTGGGGAGAAAAGCTCTGCCATGAAGGCACCCTGCTGTGGCATAGCTAGGCCTGACTCTCTGCTAAAGGGCGACTGGGAGGTGGAAGTTCAGGCATCGTTATTACAGTATCTTAGTAAATCAGGGAGCCCAGGCTATGGAAAAAAGAAATACTTGTCAAGAAATGCTTGGAGGTGAGGGATAAGGGTGGGCAAAGGTAATTTTAAGAAAGGAACCAAAATTTAAGCAAGGAAATGGAAAGACAAATAATACAGCATCAAGAGTGACTTATAGCTAATGCAGAGTTAGGCCACGAAAGGGTTTTCAACAGATTTGCTCTTTATCAAACTTGTCCACCTGTGTGCCTTTGAGACACATAGCACAACTAACAGGAAATCCTCTCTGGAAAATAATGGAGAAAATATTTCTTGGAAGAATACATTTGCTGATCATCTACTCTCTTCTAGATGTTGAATTAGGTGATAGAAGAAGAAAAGATGAATAAAATGGTTCCTGGTGAAGAGGATTTTCGGAGAGATCTTCTTTGAAACTAAAGCATGGTGAGCAGAGGAAAGGAAAGAAAAAGTCACAGTGCACTGTGGAAAGCCCTACCATGGGCCATGTACTGTTTTAGGCTCCAAGTTTAGCACACAGAGCCTGCCCCAAATGAGCTCACAATCCCAAATGTTGGGTCACCCAAAATCCTAAAGTCAATTGTCACAAGCAGACTAACCGTGGTATGACACAATCCAGTAGCACACAAATTGGCCCCCAGATATAGAATGTCCCTGGCACCTCTGTTCTCCTTTTCCTGGAATCCTCACTAGGATTCTGTGTGCTTCAAATGTTAGCAGAATCCTTTGCATGTCAGTGCTCTGTTCTACACCAGAGTCACCTCTAAGGACTTCTTTCTGTGCCCAGATAGGTTTGTTTAGAACTGCAGCTTTCAAATGTTTATTGACTGAGACCCATTGTAATGGTTTGTTAAAGCTGCTGGAATGCAATTTACCAGAAATGGAATAGGCTTTAAAAAGGAAATTTAATAAGTTACAAGTTTACAGTTCTAAGGCAGAGAAAATGTCCAAGTTAAGGCACTAAGAGGTTACCTTCACTCAAGAAAGGCTGATGCCATCCAGAACACCCCTGTCAGCTGGGAAGGCACGTGGCTGGCATCTGCTGGTTTCTTGCTGGTCCTGTTGCTTTCAGCCTCTGTTTCCTGTGGGGGTTCCTCACTTGGCACCTGTGGGCCTTCACTTAGCTCCTCCAGGACACAACTCAGGGTTCTGGCTTGCTTAGCATCACATGGGAATGCATGTGGTAACGTCTGCCAGGCCCTGCCTCTGCAAGCATCTCTGTCAGTTCTGAGCTTTCTCCAAAATATTTCCTCTTTTAAAGGATTCCAGTAAACTAAATTAAGACCCACACTGAATAGGCAGAGTCATATCTCCATCTAATCAAAAAATCAAACCCACAATAGAGCACTGTCACATCTCTGTGGAGATCATCTAATCAAAAGTTTCTGCCCCACAAAATTGAATCAGGATTAAAAGAAATGGCTCTCCCTACAAGGCTGGATCAGGATTAAAACATGGCTTTTCTGGGTACACAACACTTTCAAACTGGCACAACCATATTAAGAAATAAACTTTAATCAAGACTCAGAACACACTTACCTATGTGTTCTAGTTTACTAGCTGCTGGAATGCAACACACCAGAGATGGATTGGCTTTTAATAAAAGGGGATTTTTTTCATTGAAATGTGTAGTTCTTCAGAGGAAAGGCAGCTAACTTTCATCTGAGGTTCTTTCTTATGTGGGAAGGCACAGGGTGATCTCTGCTGGCCCTGTCTCCAGGCCTCTGGCTTCCAACAACTTTCCCCTGGGTGATCCCTTTCTGCATCTCCATAGGACTGGGCTGAACTGTGAGTGCTGAGATGAGATATGCTGAGCTGCTTCGGCTGTGCTGCATTGAGCTCTCTGATTTAAGCACTAGCCAGTTAAATCAAGCATCATTCATTGCACCAGGCACTCCTCCTAGCCGACTGCAGATGTAATCAGCAACAGATGAAATTCACATGCCATTGGCTCATGTCCACAGCCACAGACCTAGGCACCTTCACCTGGCCAAGGTGACACCTGGACCTAACTACCACACTATGTGTGTGTAAAAAGCTGAAACAAATTTCATGAAACCATACTTATCATCGCGACATGAAACACACTGATTTTTTCTCTTCTACCCGGTTCTATTTAAGAATGCTTTTCAATATGCTGGTCACAGCTCACAGTGTTGATTTCATGGCCCACTAGGGGTTGCAACCCACAGTTTGAAGAGCATCGATCCAGTGTCTTACCCAACCCGGCAGCCAGAGCACTCCCTGGAAGCTGTTTAGAAATGAAGAGTCTCTGGCCCCACTCTAGAACAACTGCATCAGAATCAGCTTGAGCTGTCCGAGAACTTTTTTTAAAATGTAGATTCTGATTCAATAGGTCTGGAAGGAGCCTGAGATTCTTTATGTCTAACAAGATACCATTTCATGTCAATACTGCTGGTATTGGACTGGATTTAGGGAAGCAAAGGCCTAGAGAGGAGACGCGGAGAAGGTGGATCAAAGTAAAATCCATCCTAGAAGTTCTCTAAGTTCCATGGAGGCAGAAATATGCCTGCCTGGCTCACTACTGTGTTTCCAGGGCCTGGTGGATGGCTGGGACACAGCACATAAAGGGGTGCTGAAACATTCACCCAATGGACAGAACAATTAATGAATTCTGGTTTGGCTACAGCGTTAATCTGGTCTCTCAGCTATACCCTTGGTTGAACTTGTATTCTTTTGAATAACATAGAATTCAGATCTAGGTTTTGCCATGACCAGCATTTGCTTTCACCTTCACACTGAAGCTGGACTATGAGGAATAATTGCAAGTAATTCCCCCCAGCGAAGACAGAGAACAACGAGAAGTAGGGTCTAGACAGAGTGCCACCAGCCAAGGAGAAGGAGAAACGCAGAATTTTTAATAAGGTTCACACTTGCAGACAGCCAATTGCACACGCAGCAATGGTTATTATTACCACCGTAAGCGATCATCGCAGATGGCAGGCCCAGGCTATCCGTAACTTCTCCCACAGCCAAAATATCCCAGTGGAACCCTCGCCTGGCAGCTGGCCAAGCTGTGTCAGTTAAAGCTCCGTATCTCCACTATGGCAGAATGGAACTGGCTGCTGAGGTGAAACAGCATTTAAGCCTAAAACCATGTAAAGAATGAGAGAGAGAGAAAGACAGGATTTATGGATTCAAAGAGCCAAGCAGTCGATGTAACTGCAGGAATTATTTGGCAAATCTGGAAGGACTGAGCCATCGCTGCCACCCCGGGAAGATACTTGGGTTGCTTACCGACTTTGGAAGTTCCTTCAAGCCCAGGGCTGAGACTCCAAGAGGGGCACTGCTGGACAAATCGCTCAGGAGACTCCAATCTCCGGGCAGGTGGTGGCAGCCGTCCACGCACCGAGGAGTCATGGGGAAGCGGAAGGCCAAGCAAACAGTGGCTCCCATACAAAGTGAACCCCCTGGCAGAAAGTATCTCAGTTTCGGCTTCTTATCCTGGACTTAGAACAGAGCTGGTGTGGATGCTGTCTTCTGTGCTTTCTCAGCTAGAAGGAATTTAGAGAAGTCAGGAAGGAATGGGAAGGAACTACAAACCATCATTTTGTACTATAAAACAGCCTACCCTATGGCAAGCATCATATTATATTGTCTCATTTAAGATTCAGAGCCACACTAGAAATTAGGATTCATCATGCCCAATTCCCATACAGAGAACCCAGAGGGGAAGAAGCTACTTGCTGAAGTCATGTAGCAAGGAGGTTGCTGTCCCAGGAGTCTGAACTCAGGTCTTGCCGCCCCCCAAATTCCATTCAAAATTGCCTGGGAGAATCGGTGGTTACATAGGCAGCCAATGGGAAAAGCCAGCCTGGTCCACTCCGGCTTGTAAGAACGTACCCTTCAAACTCAGGTGGCAAACTCCCCGTATGAACCACAGAAATAACAGGGGATCGCCCTGGAAACCTTCGGTTCATTATTTCTGTTTTACCCTTAAAATATATAGTGGCCACGGCAGTTTGAAACAAATGGGAGGTGACCTGGCCCTGGGAAAGCAAGCAACCATGCGGTTAGCAAAGTTAATATTACGCAGTTTCCATAAATAACAGGCAGCTTACCTTTGTTATTATAGACATTTAATATTAAAGAGTAGGGGGTCATCTGCAGTGGTGAAAAAGAAGATGGTCCAAGGTACATTTTCCGGAGGAAAAAAGCCTTATTCCAAGAAATCACATCGTTACTTTTGAATGGCCTTTACGTCCTTAAAAAAAATAATCTCAGATTTCCCTTGCAGCTTGAGGACTTGGTTATTTGTTTGCATTGGTTCAGCGTGGGGTGGAGTATGGCTTCCACCTGCAAATCTGCCGACAGAAAGGACAGCTTGTAATTCTGATCCAAGATGGGGAGGCTTCTCCTTACGGTCCCCCCTCGGGCTGGAGCTGGGTGTTAGGTGACCCGCACGGGGCCGCACTGTCAGCCCTTCCAGGGTTCCGGGACCCGGCTGAGAGCGACCCCTAACCTGGACACTCCAGTCTCCTCCCACTTCCTTCATTCCGAACTGCCTGAGTCAAACTCATCTCCCTACATACCCTTCCTGGGAATTCATTGTTCAATCTTTCTGTTTTGCAAGTATTTTCATCCTTTTCCATTTCGTGGTTTTGCTATCTAATTTAAAGCATAAATCCACTAAGCTGAGTTGACATCTCGTTCCAGGATCGATGCAGGTAACTAGACATGCAATAAACGTTAAATCATGATGACAATAGCAATAGACCCAACAACACACGGTGAACACTTCGTTTTCTAATTCCATAAGCTCTGCTAAGCTTTGACCCCAAAGAGCTTTACACACACGCACATATACATTTCCATGGTTTTTGTTGTCACAGGAAAGCTTTCCATTCTGTCCTAGTATGTGTTGATACGATACTTCATTGCTGTGGTCTCTAGGAACTCTGCACAAAATTAAACGAACAGGAAATATCAGGGGAGAAGAAGAGATTAAAATAAAGGAAGAAAAGAATGATGGAGGGCAAGAACGAGTGATAATGTTCTAAAGCAATCACTTCTAAAATTATTTTATTCTGACACATTTCTTTAGCAATATGTATCTCACTCAGTACTCTCGTTCTCTCCTTCCACCTTTGTCCAACTCTCAGAGGTACGGAAAGGAGACGATATTTCAGTGTTAAGGTGTTTCTTAGAGGGTTAGGGAGACCTGACCAAACCATGCTATGTGATTCTAAGCCCCAGCAGTGGTGCACAAGGGACGTATGACAAAAGAATAGCATTGAAAGAGAGAAGGCTTCATAAAATGCCAAAAAGAAATGCAGCCTTAAAGTGAGCATACCTTGGATAAGATGAAAACTCGCTTTGGATGATGTGAGCACATGGTGATGGCATAATTGCCAATGACAAGCTGTGGGGCTTAGGCCACAGACCTGGGCCTGCTTCTCCCATAGTTGGGATTCTGTGATTCTCTTCCTTGGTCTCCAAGACCAGTCCAGGCTTTAGGGTAAAAGTTTAACTAGTTCTCTAGCCCCACTAGAGCCTCCCTCAAGTCATCCTGGGCTCCAGTCTAGGCCTGGTCTTGAACCCCAACATCATAACGCTCTGACGTGTTGCCCTCGGTTGGAATACCCAACCTTTTATCTGCTTAAAGCCTCAATCATTTTATGCCTGGCCCCCCACCTGTTCTTCCTCTTACAATTTTCTTTTCCATCCACATCACCCCACACACTCATGTCCCCGCTTCCCCATGACACACCCACACACGCACATGCACACTGGTGGCTACTAGCATCTGCTGATAGCTTCCCTGAGCCTCTTCCACCATTTGATGTAATCAACTGTCTACTAATATCGCTGTCACTTACTGCCCCACCCATAGGAAATCATGTCCTGCAAACTGAGCTCCCTCCACTTGTGGGGAAGGGTGCAGTTCCAGATATGAACCCTTCCCGCTTGACCAATCCTGTGGCAAGGAATTGGACCCTAATACAAGATACAAAGCCCTGCACCTCCTTACCCAACAACACCAGGACCCTCATTTAACCAGACCCTCTCTCTCCACTCAGGGAGCCACTGCTCTAAAAATGGGTCCTCTCATCCATTATTTGAATCTATAATAAAAATCAGATTTTGCTTTGGCATACCAATATTTTGATATTCCATGTATATTACTAAAGTTTTACCAGATGTCAAGAGGCTTTCCTAGGCACCAACAGAATCACAATTGTGCAACCATGGGAGTGGGTGTGGGGAGGGGAACCAGCTTAAAACTCCCTAACAGAAGTTTATTCCCTAACAGAATAACTCAACCGAGTCACTGCTCTCCACAGACCACTCCTGAGACCTACACATCAGGAAACCAGTTTTCTCACACACCCAAGGCTGCCTGGGCCATGGACCAGATTCCCAGGTAATGAACATCTAAATCAGATTTTAGTTTTAATTCATCAAAAAACTGTAACTTTACTTTGGAGAAATCTGTCAATGTAACCAGTAATGGGACAAATGAACATCACGTGCCTCCTGGTGTGACGTGCTGAGAACATAACATCACTCACAAGTATTTCTGCCAAAAGTGAACAGCTTCAAGCTAATCAAAAGGAAACATCAGACAAACTCAAATTGAGAGTGTGCCAGTTTGAATCTATTATATACCCCAGAAAAGCCATGTTTTAATCCTGATCCTATCTTGTGGAAGCAGCCATTTCTTTTAATTCTGATTCAGTATTGTAGGGAAGAAACATTTGATTAGATTATCTCCAGAGAGATGAGATGTGCTCAATTGTGGATGTGACCTTTTGATTAAATGGAGTTGTGACTCTACCCATTTCGGGTGGGTCTTGATCAGTTTACTGGAGTCCTTTAAAAGAGGAAACACTTTGGAGAGAACCAACAGAGCAGAGCTGACAGGCAGAGCTGGTGCAGACACTTGGAGAACAGTTGCCTCAGAGCTGACAGAGACACAGATGTTTGGAGATGCTTGGAGCCCAGCAGACATCACCATGAGATGCTAAGAAAGCCAGAACCTGGAGAGAGCCAAGGGAAGCCAAGAGATGAAGCCAAACCTGAATAAGCAAAGTGAGGAACCCCCACAGGAACAGAGGCTGAAAGCAATGGAGCCCAGGAGTAAGGGACCAGCAGATGCCAGCCACGTGCCTTCCCAGCTGACAGAGGAGTTCCTGACCCATTGGCCTTCCTTGAATTAAGGTATCTTTACCTGGATGCCTTAGTTTGGACATTTTCTCAGCACTAGAACTGTAAACTTGCAATTTACTAAATTCCCTTTATGGAAGCTGTTCCATTTCTGGTATATTGCATTCCAGCAGCTTAACAAACTAACGCAAGTCTACAAAACTGAACTGTGTTCTTAAAAGAATAATGTCAGTCACAAAAGACAAAGGCAGACTGGGAAATTATTCCAAGCTAAGTGAGTGACAGCCAACCACAACACATGATCCTGGGGTGGTGCCTGAACACAATCTCCCCCTGTCCTGCCCCCCAAAAAATATTTTACTGAGACAATTGAGGAAATAAAAATAAGGTCTGTACATCAGATATTAGCATTGAATCAGTATTCATTTCCTGAATATAATAATTATAATGTGATTATATGAGAATTTGTTTATTCTTGGAAAATATACAGCAAAGTATTTAGGGGTAAAGGAATATCATGTCTCACTTATTCTCAAACAGTTCATAAATAGAGAGCAAGAGTGCACAGTTGGTGGATTCTGAGTGAAGGGACATGAGAGTTCTTTCTACTTTTGTTGTAACCTGAGGGTCTAAAATCAAAATTTAAAATTACACAGTATTTTCAGTCCACTGTAATGGAAGATCGTCCTCTTCTAGTTATTAGAACCTGTGGGTGGATCCCACATCACTTTCCATTAGCAAAGTCCCTGAGAAGCTGATTCAATTCAATTCAAAAAGAGCCAGTTGGTCAGCTGAGAGTCCCTCAGTCCCTGAGGGTGAACTTCCCCCGTGGTGTCCCTCCATGTATATTAACCCCCTTTCTTCCCATCTCCCTCCTATCTTCCCTTATTACACTCATGCTTTCCAGGGTTTCCTGCTCAATGACCCGTACATTCGTGTTCTACAGAGGAAGTACATGGCAATGATTAAGAGCAGGGCTGTCAGGGTGCAATTCCGGGCTTCTGTTGAGTAGCAGTAAGTACCAGCTTAACTTTATGTCAGCTATAAAATGAGGGTGATAATAGGGCATATCCCATGAGGTTGTTATGATGCTTAAATAAAATTAAAATGTCAGGTGCCTGGCACATAGGAAGTTTATTTAAAATGTCACCTATAAGTGGATCAAGTACATTGAGAACCTGGGAGAAAGAATAAATGAACTGAATAAATAAATAAGCTGGCACCAGCCGCCACATGTGCCTCATTCAGACACAGCGGGCAGGGATTCGAGAGGGGATATGGATTCAAGCAACTGTAGAGCCATGACTGAATTAAGAAATGCCCCAAATCCAAAATAAAAGAAGACATGAGCATAAATAAGCAACTTAATTCCATTTTAGGGCCGTGACAAATCTAAAACAAAGTGGAAATTACAGGCATCAGCTAGAAGAAAAATGAAACTGAAAAACAGGACTTGGCCTCCCTGTGGGAGACTTGAAGAAGATAGGGAAGAATATTTGATTATGAGACATAAACCTGTGTCCCTTTCTCATTTCTATATGAGAAGCCAGCGGGCACTGAATGTTTCTCTCCTTCCCATTGAAATCATGGACTTCATTTGTTTCCTGCCTGCAGGTCTGACCCTGGGAGGTGAATCTGATGAAGTCCCCTCACCTGGCAGAGACTGGCTTTCTGCCCAGGGAATCAGTGTTTAGGAAGAAAGTTTTAATGGGCTAGGTCCTCGGGCCATCCCAAGTCCCTGTACCTCCCGCATGTTTTCCTGAGTGTCATCCCACGGATACTTCACTTATTCCACCTTCTCAAATGGTCCTAAAGGCTCCTTTCCATGCAGCCATCTCAGCTGTGCCCTGGCCTGCAGAGAGGTGATTTAGGACGGAAATGTCACCAAGTGTGAGCCCGAGTTCACTTGCGAGGGCTGCACAGCCATTTCTAGAGCATCCTCTGGCATCCCAAACTCCACTGCTTATTTACACTGTTAATATTTAGGGGGACGATAGTTCCAAGACGCATATTCCAGTTTGTACCTTGTCAGAGTGGCCTGAGGGCAGGTCAAAAAAGGGAGCTGACTCCATCTTAATTTTCATGCATTTCAGACTGTTTTGCATCTGATTCTAGTGATAATGTCCTCAAAACAGTAACGTGTCAAATTATAATTTCAGGGGGCAAAGTCATAACTGACAACTCTCAGGAAGGAGATTTTCCATCTTGTGGGAAAAAAAAATAGATACCAGGCACTGATTATAAATCACTGTATTCTCATTATTTCCTCAAAGCCTGGAATCACAAAAACTATATTTAGGAGTCAAAAGAAATCTTGCCAGAGACCCAGGTTCGATTCGGTACCTGCCCATGCAAAATATAAAAATAAAAAATAAAGAGAAATCTAAGCCACACTCCCTATCCAAAATAGTGAAGTTCTTTTCACAAGTAATGCTCTTTTCTTTTAATGCAAGGACCTCATTACATTGAGCTCTCTCATTTAAGCACCAGCCAATTAAATCAAACATCATTCATCGCAGCAGGCATGCCTCCTAGCCGACTGCAGATGTAATCAGCAGCAGATGAGGTTCACGTACCATTGGCTCATGTCCACAGCAACAGAACTAGGTGCCTTCACCTGGCCAAGCTGACACCTGAATCTAACTACCACACATTGCCACAACAGAATCTAGATTCAAACAAGAAAGTGAAACGGTATCAATTACTAAGACATGCCCCACTCTATTCTACTAACTGATGAGGTCACAGCTAACATTTATTGAATCCTCACTCTGTGCCAGCTCTGGTGGGACACTTTACATGGATGATCTCCTCGAATCCTCACTTCTACCCTGAGATGAGACAATCAGTGCCCCCACCCCATCCTACAGATAAGGAGAGTGGGCTCAGAGGGGCTACAACCCCACCCAAGGCCACTTTGCTCTCCTGCCTCTTTCTTATTCTCTTGCCTGTAACTTACTTTTCTTCAAAGTCTGGCCCGTTTCTCCAGCAGCACAGCACAGCTTTTCCAAGGCTGTGACTACTACTGATGCCATCAAGTTGGCAATTTCTTAGAAGACCTGCCTGGAGTTCTGGCCAGGAGAAGCACTAGGATATGAAAATGAGGATGGCACCTGAACTAGGCATGGACAGAGCAAAAGTCCAAGATCCTAATGATGGCAAGTCACTCAGTTCTTGAGAATTAAACTAATATTTATTGAGAAACTCCTTGCGGCTGGCACTGTTCCAGGCACTTGAATTTATGGGAGTCATACCTCTCTAGTTCTACTGTATTCATTTGAGGTTTTTATCAGGTTCTGTACCAGGAGCCAGGCTCCCAGGATGGAGAGGACACAGTCCCTGGTTTCTAGCACCTCACAGTCCAGTGCAAAGATGACCAACTGCTTTGTTCCTTGCTACCATTGTGCTTTCTCCGTACTCTTCTTTCTTCTTTTCATCAAAAAATGAGGGTCAACTGTCCACATCCAAATATCACATCAAGCCTTGGGGTACCTCATTTTAGCTTTCCTAGTTAGCCTTTAAAAGGCACAACATGCAAAGAACCATTTCAATTCACAAAATCAGAATATACAAGAGCTGAAAGGAACCATGGCAATGCCCCTAGGTTGACAGTGGGAATACTGAGGCCCGGGCCTCGCAGGAAACACGCGGAAGGGAGCAGCTCTAGCCCATGTCATATGGCTCAGGGAATGTGTGCCTTCCACAGCCACCACCCTGGGCCGCCGTCCACATTGACTAAGGTCCCTTCCGCCTGCCAGGGGAAAATGAAAAGTTTTAGTGTTCATAATTCTGGATAAGTTGCAATACTGTGGGTTCATATAAATTCACTCGCAAATTAAACTCAGTAAACCCCAGTGAGCAATTTAGAATCATGCTACCACTCCCTCTTCTTGCTGGGAGGGCAAGGTGATGAAGAAGCAGGAGGGAGGAGAATGGGGGAAGCTCGTAAATTATGTGAAGCCAAGGAGTGATTTCATCAAAGCATCAAGCTTAGCCCATGGAATGTTTCAATTGTATAAAATTTATAGTTTTCCGAGGGGGATGATTTATGGGCCCTAATTTTCCACAATAAAAAGCTCAGTGGGGATTCTGTGAATGAAATATCTTTTAAAAAATAAATTAAAAATGTACTTCAAAATGAGGGTCAGTGGTGCCACGTCTGGAGAATAACTCCTTCTCGGATCAGCTCCAAAAATGAGTCACAGGAGAAAAGACCCCATAAAACATGTGTTATTTTAAACGGCATAGGAAGTTGTATAATAAATAAGCAATATGCAGAAAGGCACATCTGATCCAATTTGTTCTATTGATAAGTCTATATCATTTATCATTTCTATGGAAAGAGAAGAATCAGATTGATTCTTCTTTTAATTAATCCTAAGGTGTTTAAAGAAAGAATAGGGAAAAAAGAGATAGTAAAACAGAAAAGGACAAATCTTATTAAAGATAGTTAAGAAAATGTGCCTTATATCCAGAGAAAAACAAAATTTACATATGTAATGCTTCCCATAAATTTGATCATATGGAATTAAAGTCTAGATTACAGGAGATAATTTTCAGTCCCTTCCTTAGAAGCCTCTTCCCTGCCCACGAGTGCAGAAAAGAACTAGTCCTGTGAGCGAGGGATGGGTCCACTGAGTCACAATCTAACACTAACTCCACCTCTATTCTTCATTGGTCCATTCTTCATAAGCTGCGGTGCCATCTTTGCCTCCTACTAGCTGTTGAATTCCCCAATAGGCTATGCCCCTATCTTTCCACACTGAGGTGCTGACAAACTACCTGGCTCTTTGAAAGCCCCAGTCCTAATATTCCCAGTCTGTGGCCATCCACACCTGACTGGGTGGACTTCTGTCTCAGCTCCAGCAAGAGTCAAATTTGAGTTGACCATACCACTTTGGACAGTGACTATTTCACAGCAAATTACCTCCCTCAACAAATACCCCTAGATAAACCATTCCAAAAAGCCCTGGGCTCCATCTCTGCCAGCTAGAACCTGCTGTTCAGCCAAGAGCATCTGAATTTTGAGGATGATTTAGGAGTTAGAACAAGAAGATCATAACCAGGTTTCTGAACTCTACTTTGAGTCCTGTTATTGATTTGCAAAGTGAATTTGATTAAGACTAAAACATTTGTGCATTTTCTTCTTCTTATTTCACTTCTGTGGCAGATAGCCTCTGAGGTGACCCCTCCATGATCCTGACTCTTGGTGTTCATATCTGCACATAATCTTCTTGAGAGCAAGTAGGACCTGTGACTTGCTTCTAACCAATAAAATATGGAAAGGTGTGGGATGTCACTCCCATGATTACATCTTGTTATGTAAGATTCTATCCTACTAGTAAACTCATTCTAGAGACTCTCTGTGTAGCTGGCTTTGAAGAAGCACATTGCCCTGTTGGGAAAGGGCCTATGGAGAGGGCCATGAGGCATGGAATCTTGAGTGGCCTTCTAGAAGCTGAGGGCAGCCTCCAACTGACACCCAGCAAGAAGCTCAAGCCCTCCATCTTACAACTGCAAGAAAATGGATTCTGCCAGCACCCCAAGTGAGCCTCCAAGTAGATCCATTGAGTCAAGCCTCCAAGCCCCAGCTGATGACTTGATTGCAACTTTGCAGAACACCAGGTAAGACATGCCTGACTTCTGATCCACAGAAATTGTGAGATAATAACTGCATTTCATATTAAGCCACTGAGAGTATGGTAATTTTTTATGCAGCAATAGATATTCAGTGCAACTTTAATTCAAATAAATATAAAGAAAATTTTCCACAATGTGCACTATGGTGAATCTTCTTAATCGGTAAAACAAAAACACCATCCTCAGTCTGGATGGAAAGATTAAACAAAGTTGAATAATATCATATGATAAATAAGAACTGGTGTGGGGCAGTGTATCAGTTTGAAAGGATTATGTGGCCTAGAAAAGCTGCGTTTTAATCCTGATCCATCTCATGGAGGCAGTCGGTTGGAAGCTTGATTAGATTATCCCCATGGAGATGAGACTCACCCGATTGTGGGTGGTAACCTTTGATTAGAGGGAGATGTGACTCCACCCATTCCCGATGGGTCTTGATTAGTTTACTGAAATCCTTTAAAAGAGGAAACAATTTGGAAAAAGGTTGAATGTAACAGAGCCACGAGAGAGCCATGAGACCCACAAGAGCCCAAGCAACCAGAGACCTTTGTAGATGAAAAAGGAAAATGCCCCTGGGGGAGCTTCATGAAACGTAAAGCCTGGAGAGAAAGCTAGCAGACATCGCCATGTTCGCCATGTGCCTTTCCAATTGTGAGAGAAACCCTGAACTTCATGGCCTTTCTTGAGTGAAGGTAACCTCTTATAGGAGCCTTAATTTGGACATTATTATAGACTTGCTTTAATTGAGACATTTTCATGGCCTTAGAACTGTAAACTTACAACTTACTAAATTCCCCTTTTTAAAACCTGTTCATTTTTTATATATCACATTCCGGCAGCCAACAAACTAGAACAGGCAGTTTATGACCAATTGCCAAATGAATGAAACAGGCAAAGTGCTCCAAGTGCACTGTGGGCAGAAAGGTCACGGGGTCCCAGGAAGAGTTTATTATAGAAGTAGAGGAAATCCATGGTTCTTGTAGAATGGATAGGGCTTGTTTTGGCAGAGAAGAAGAGTAACACATTCAAGATAGAAGTATACTTTCTTAAGAAAAAAGTTAATGCTCCAATTTCTATGGAATGAAAATACAATTCTCTACAGGATCAACAAGTATATGGTCCAAAATGATATGATCTTAGTATTTCTCTAAACTTTATCTTGTCTCCCTAAAACCCAGTACTTTCAGCTGTAATGCAGGAAGAATAATGATATTCTCATTAAGATGCTTGGTGAGTTGAATAAGAAAAAAAAAGTGATTAGTACATGCAAGCACCTGATAAATATTCACTGTTATCATTACAACTAGGACAGGTAATATTTGGTAACAGAAGAGAGTGCAGTTTAGTTAGAGAACTCCCTTTTCACCAGTCCTTTTACCTAGCTCAGAGGCAAGTTTAGAGTTTCAGCCTCTCTGCCAATACTGAGCCATTGCAAAGAAACATTGCCTTCTCAAAATTCTGGTCTATATCCATGTCCTTATGAAATTATTTGCTCGAGTTTCCAAAATTTAATCCTACCCTCTCTGACATCAGAGGAACTATCCTGGTCTAATTAGTATAAGCCCGATCTTTTCTTTTTTAAATATATCTGTTGTTCACCACTTAGACATTCCTTCCTTCTTGTCTTTCGGGATCTATCTCAAGCCATGTCCCTTGGTGGCAAGTCTCTCCACAGTAATAACCAAAGTAAGGACAGCAAAAGTCTGATAAGGGCCCATTGATTTGCATTTTTGCAAGTTACCACTGTCTCCATAAAAAGAACATGCAACACCTCTGTTGCACCAAAAAGTCAAATTTAGAATGCATTACATCTATTGGATATTTATAAATATGATGCACATGTGAGCCTTCTGGTTAGCTGATGGAATTTACTGTCTTCCTATTGTTCAGAGCTAACGTAGGAACATAAATCCCCAGGAGTTTATTGGAATATTCACATATGGTCAAATATTACACATACATTTGGCATCTTGGTATTTTGAAATGCAGCATGTTTTCAAATAGACAACTGGCATCTGGCTTGTATGGAGGAAAACAGAGATACCAATAGAATTCTAAAGGAAAGCGGAGCATGGCAAATGCTCCCACCAACTCCAGAGTGCATAGATGATCAACCGTCCAAGTCTCAAAGTCCAATATGCCTTCAGGGTATTTTTATTTACAATTAACCCAGAATCGTTGATTCAAATAAATGAAAAAGACCTGACAACAATCAATGTTGATTCATTTTAAGAATTGAAGCCTCCAGAAGATGGATGTGGTGCAAAAAACTTGAGTTCTAGCGCCATAATTCACCCACCACGTGCCCCTGGACAAACTGTGCAACCTCTCTGCACTTCAGTTTCCTCATCTATAAAATGGGAACAGAGATACTTGCCTCTTTGCATGAAGTAGTTGTGATTACAGATGAGATCATGTCAATTATATAGCGTTATAAAAGTCTAAAACATTATTATTATTATTTGCTTCATTGGATCATTTTATAAGTAAATGGTATATATGTTATAATTAATTTCAAAATCATCACTAGCTGTAGCAAACCTATTTTTCTGTCTGCCTAAGAGCACACCATCTTCTGGGAACTGCATCCTCAGCAATCCCCCATCCACTCCTATAGCTGAGACTTCAGTGTTAGTGTGGCAGCTCCAGCTCCTATAACAGCACCTCAGCCCTGGCCAAGACACCTGGGGAAATGTCCCTGAGGTTCAGCCACATTCATGTCCTCAGGGCATGTGAAGGACCCTCACATCCATAGAACAAATTCCCTTTATTGCTTTAGCTTGTTCAAGTTGGGCCACCTTTTTGCCAGGGTGGCTGCCTGGTCCATCTTCTCTCATAGAAGCATCTTCTCTTTAGCTTAATGCTATTTATCCTCCCGACTCCACTTCTCAGAAAGCAGAGCTTGGAAGCTCCCCTCATGGCTCAGGTTTGCTCCCCTCTTAGACAGACCATGAGCAGCCTGAAGCCTGGGAGAGTATTGTTAGTGCTCTTTGCCTCACACCCCTCAAACCCAGCAGAGTGGCAGACACGTAATCAGCTCTCAGAAGAGTTTACCAGATGTGAAACTGAAAGATCTTTACCAAAGAAGGGGCTCTGACATCCCCCTAGTCACAGCCAGATCTTGCCCCTGAGGGGGTAAGTTATGCTACCTTCCTTCACATTTTTGTTTTTGGCACCAGATGGGAGCAGGAGTGTGAGACAGGGGCATGTTATGGACTCATGTGAAGAGGTGTGCCAGTTTGAGGCTATTACGTACCCCAGAGAAGCCACATCCTTTAATCCTCATTCAATTTTGCTGGGTGAGATTTTTTTTATTGTTTCCATGGAGATGTAACCCGCAATAGTGGGTGGTAACTTTTGATTAGAGGTTTCCATGGAGATGTGTCTACACCCATTCAAGGTGGGGTCACTTACTGGAGCCCTTTAAGAGGGCGCCATTTTGGAAAAAACTTGAGAGCCATCCAAACCAACACAGCCAACCTTTGGAGCAGAAGGAAAATACCCCCAGGGAAGCCTTATCAAATGAGGAGAGAAAGCTACCAGACATGGCCACGTACTCCTCCCAGCTGAGAGAGAAACCCTGAACTTCATCAGTCCTTTCTTTGGAATTAAGGTATTTTTTTCTGGATGCCTTAATTTGGGCATTTTCTTGGCCTTAGAACTGTAAACTTGCAAATTAATAAATTCTCTTTTTAAAAGCCATTCCATTTCTGGTGTATGGCATTTTAGCAGCTTTTACTAACTAAAACAAGAAGGATGTTGTTTTAATCTGCTATAGCTGCCGAAATGTAATACACCAGAAATAGGCTGGTTTTTACAGTGGGGATTATTCGTTTACGAGCATACAGTTCTGAGGCCATGAAAATGTCCAAATCAAGGCATCATCAAGATGATACCTTTTTCCTGAAGACAGACAGCCTGCAATCTTGGGCAGCTCTGTCACATGGCAAAGCACATGGTGTCGTCTCTTGGTTTCTTCCTTCTCTTCCAGGTTTCGTTGCTTCCAGCTTCTGGCTGCAGGGATTTCCTCTCTCTGTCTGCGGCTTTCTCTCTCTCAGCTTCTGAGTTTTCTTCCCTTATAAAGGATTTCAGTAAGAGAATTAAGACCTACCCTGAATGAAGTGGGTCATGTCTTAATTTAAGATCCTACGTACCAAAATATACTATTTATAATAGATTCACACCCATTGGAATAGATTAACTTTATGAACATACTTTTCTGGGATCCTTAAAGCCTCTAAACCATCACAGATGTCTACTCTCATGCTAGTTTTCAAGCAGAGTTATGAAGGACAACTTCTGTGCCTTCTGTTTGATAACATATTTTGCATTTAGGCTTATACCTATTTTATCTACTGCACTCACCCAAGAAACTTTGTCATCATCTTATCTTTGGTCTTAATATCTTCACTGTAAGCAAAGAGCTTCTTTATATTAAAAGGATCCTATAACATCTATAGGATCCTTTAGATCTGATATGACATCATCATGTCATTTTACATCCTTAAGTCACTATGGCTAGATTTAACTCATGTTTTATAAGTGAAAATTCTAGAACTATTGTATAATGAATATAAATCTAGGTTTTGTTTCCCTCCTGTTGTGGTTTGAAACTGTATGTTCCCCAGAAAAACACGTTCTGAAATCTAATCCATCCCTGTGAGTGTGGACCCATTGTAAGTAGGACCTTCAGATGAGGTTACTTCAGTTAAAGTGTGACCCAACTCATTCAGGATGGGTCTTAATCCTCTTACTGGAATCCTTTATAAGAGAAGGAAATTCAGATAAAGAGACAGAAAATCATGGAAGCAAGACACTGAAATCAACAAAACCCAGAAGAGAAGGGTGAGACCAGCAGATGCCACCATATGCCTTGCCATGTGGCAGAGGAGCCAAGGGTCGCAGGCAACTGGTCTTCGGGAAGAAAGCATTGCCTTGATAATTCCTACACTTGGACATTTTCCCAGACTCTAGTCATAAGCGAATAAATTCCCATTGTTCAAGCCAAACCATTTCATGGTCCATATTGCTTTCAGCAGCCTAGGAAACTAAAACACCTCCCTAAAACCATTCCTCAGAAATGAGAGAATCGCCATATGCTGAAGTCTTTGCAAAGTCTTTTATACCGCAGGATACTTTGTCAATTTTTAAAATTTGAACAACAAAGTAAAGTTGACTGAAATGACATCAGGCAATGTTTACTGAGGTCAGCACTGAACTTTAAAAAAATAATAACGGATTTTTAAAAATTAGGTAGGAGGCAAACAAAACTACAAATTTTGCATTGTAAGCAGGCCTTTTGAAAATAACCTTTATGGTAAGTGATTATCATACAGAAATCATGAATAGAATAAAATCTCCAGGGTTAGCATCAAATACACAATCAAACTATTATAACTCAAACACTTTAGGTGAAGGTGAAGATGATATGGCTTGGAAGACTTGGAGACGTGAATTCAAAAAGTTCTTTCAGTGAAGAAAAAGACACCAATATTGAAAATGTATGTGAGGTATTTAAGAAAAATTCCAAATTATATGTACACATTTGCCTTTTTTTCTACCCCTAAAAGAGTTTATGTGCTCAAATTGGCCACAAAACTGTTTTTATTATCTTCTCATAGAGAAAAAATGGAAAATAGCCTAATACATGGGGTTGCTTCATATTTGAACACATGCAGTATTTCAAAATGAAGAGAGATTTAATCATATCAACAGACTTTTACTAAGATCTAGTTTACCCCCCACATTAATTTTTGCATGCAGTTTTGCAAAGCTATGCGGAAGATTTCACAATCCTAAAAGTGTTTTCTTTTCCCTTTCCCTTCTCAAAATCTATTCAGGAAAAAAAATAATAAATGCTCTTACCATGTCCCTACTGTGTCTCACATGCCATAGAAAAATCTGATTTTTCTAACACTCCCAAATTTATCTGGTAGGTTTGATATATTATCTCTATTACTTCATTTGTTTCCATTTCCTTAAGATCAAAAAGGGAAAATAAATGGAGCCATCCTCACAGGGTTGGCATAGGATTAAATGAGACCGCACATACAGCACAGCCCAGCTGACGTCAGTAAATGCCAAGTGCTATCATCAGGATCCAACTCGCTTTCCTTAAAGTTGATTAGAATGATCTGGAAGATTCCAGCATGAAATCACAAAGAGCACTATAGAGAAAGTCATCAAACTGTACTCCGTTAGTTCTCATACCAATTTGCCAGTGTCTGGCCAAATTTTGGTCAAAGCCTAAAACAAATTTCATTTTAAAAGGGGATATGCAGAGTGGGGCTGAACATGCAAATGAGTAAGGAGGTGAGTATCAAGCTCATGCCAAAGGAGGAAACGGATTTCCTGCAGTCTGGACACATTTCCCCTCCTGAGTTCATGAGACTGCACATCCGAGGCAGTGTGCACTTCCATACAAATGCAAGACCTGCCTAAAAGGAACCAGGTGATAGGACGCTACGTATGGATAATTTAAGGATGCCACCAGGTTTCTAGCAAAAGGAAATGTGACATAGACACAAGGAAACTGAGAAGCAACTCCAAGGTAGATTTAATCCTATGTAAAACAGTTCCCTAATTTATTTCTCTACCAAATGTCACTGGCACATTTGGCTCTCAGTATATATTTGACTGTCACATGAATGTCTAGTGCCTACCTTTCCTAAACAAAGGTAGTTTAAACCCATATTTTCCTATCCATTTCTTTTTTTTCAAAAAACTCCCCTTACTAGCAATTTTCTAAATGACCGAAGAATAAAAGAACACAATGGTGCTGAGATCTGTTTGCCTAACCCTGTTTGACACACGGGGAAACTGATCCCCACATTATCAATGGAGCGTGGAACTGGCAGGTAGATATTAATACTCCTCGGCAGCTTCTGCCTTCGCCTCCCAGCGCTGCTGTAACCAGCTATCACCCACTAGCTGATCTGACGAGAGAAATGTGTCTCCCAGTTCTGGAGACCAGACGTCCCAAATGCAGGCCAGGGCGGGCGGTGCTCCCTCTAGGCGCGCTCCGTGGAGCTGGCGGCGGCCTCGGCCTCGCTTCCCTCTGCCTCCGGCCACACGGCCGCCGCCCCAGCCGCTTCCACCCGCCGGGCCCAGCCCCACTCGCCGTACACGGGCACGCCCAAACCGGATTAGGCCCCAACCCGATCTCATCTGTCCGCCTCGCCAACGACCCTATTCCAAATAGAATCACATGTATAGGGCGGGGGACTCGAAAAGTTCTTGTGGGGGGAATACAATTCAGTCCTCAACCGCTGCTATTAAGCGAATAAAAATAAATGAAGAATAATCATTCTCTCCAACTTGTCGACACACCCGTACCCCCACCCACGCACGCTTGCATGCCACCTCATTTCACCAATCTCAGCGGGAGGGTTGAGGAAAGGAGGCGGCTGCGGCCTGCTCCCAGGGAGAGGGAGAGAGCCCGCTGC
>PVIY010005700.1:0-23015 GCA_004026745.1 Myrmecophaga tridactyla | reverse complement strand
CCTTCCAGGTGCAGCCAGGCAGGGCAGGGCAGGGAAGGCGGGGCACGAGGGAGAGAGGGAGACAAGGCACCGGCGCCTCCGAGAGCTCAAAGGACGCCTCCTCCAAGCAGCCCACCGAGTCTAGAGATGCCGCCCAGAACAGGGGCCGCGCTGGGCCACACGCCCTTCCAGGGAGTATTCTGGAAGCTGTTTTGAATAATTCTTCAGGTTATTTAAGCCCAGGGGAAATTATTCTACCTAGTACTTTGTAAAACCACTTACCGTAAAAATAAGCAGAGTTGGGGGAAATTTGTTTTAAATGGTGAGAGGCGTTTTTTATGTGCCTTTCCCCACTTCCCCTTCTTACTGCCCATACCCCACAGCCCTTCCCCCGAGAACACACATATTGAAATGTAAAGGAAAAAAATGTCTGAAATAAGCAGCTTAAACCAACTCTAGTCTTTATAAACCATCTAAATCACTAGAGGCAAAAGAAGTAGAGAAGCGATGAAGAAATCTTGGTTCAAGTTCAGAGATTTTTTTTTTTCCTTTCAATCAAATAAATAGGTTGAGAACACCCAGGATAAAATCAAAATATTCCTGAACCAGGCTTCAGAAGCCTTTAAACTATGGGAAAGTTTCACTCTCAATATGTCAATAAAATAAAAAGTATGCCATGTTTCTCAGACAAGCAATATAATATAGTATTGCCCTTATGGGGAAAAGAAAAAAAAAGCTAAAATGATGTAAAGTGTTTCTTTTATTCAGCAGTTTGGCATATTGGAAACAAATTCTCTGGAAGTTTGCCCTCTCTTGAGCATTATTTAAAATAGTTAACATTTCTCACTGGATGGTCTTCCTGACACAAAATGTAGGTCCTGTCATGTAAGCAGAATCGATCACTACTTTTTATAGCTAGTGGGACACCAAGCATCGAATGTACAGACAAATGAGGTAGAAAGATGATTTTCCCAGGAGGAAGCATCATTTTCCAGGCTAGCACTCTATTAGAACTCTGAAGCCCTAACTCTTCCCCAGTGATAGCATCTGGGTATTTCTCTATTTCATAGCCAGACTCTCAAAGCACAAATTTTGGGGAAAATGCAACCCGCTCATTTATCTAGTCATCTTTAGTTTCGATATGTTAAGATCAGACAAAAAGTGTGCGGTTTGAGAGGAAGAAAATCTGCAAGTTGATAAAGTTTGATGAGTCAAAGAATGTTCCCTGTAATTATAAACGACCCCTTCCATGACATTTTTATAAACCAAACCCCAAGCTTATACCTGCAGCAGCGACTCATTGCCTTGAATCCTGTTCTCCTAACTTTAGCCCTATGCATCTCCAATATCTAACGAGCCTCCTTCTTAAGGAAATTCTCCAAAGAAGTTTGATAAAATTTTAATTTCATGTTAATTGATGCTACAAAATACTAGAGAGAACAGATTCCAGATGCCACCCAAAGTTACGTATGAAGAAATAGGGCTGTGAGTTTACCCATCTGTGTAGAGCGGGGCTCCCTGCGGCCTCCGGGTACAAGGGCATGCAACGATGAAAAGGACCTGCTTTAGTTTACTGAGGTTTAAAGACGAGACCTCCAACAGCAGCGAGCTCCAATGGCCGTGGCCACTTGCCATCTAAAGTACTTGATTCTCATGAGAAAAGAGACTGAAATCTAGTTTATTCAGGCTTTTGAAATTAGAGGTAGAATGAGCCGGTGATGTAAGCCATGGCCTAGGACTGAGAGGACGCAAGAGTCTCACCTCCACCTGCTGCTGACTGACAGCGGGAGTGGGAAACCCCACAGGTGGTCCCGGGATCCCCACAATGGTCTTTGTGGTACAGGATAGAAACCAAAACATTGGCCTAGCAATCGAAGTTGCTTAATGTCCGATGCATTAGACATTAATGCACTGACTCCAGTCTCACCTCGTTTCTCTCTCCCATGCCTTCCAGTAACCCCCGTAAAGCCAAGCTCCAATCACACAGACTCGGTCACTGCTTCCTCAGCGAGCCATGCTCTCATGCCGCGGGCCATAGCAAGTGGCTGGTTCCACTTAGAAAGTTCTTCCCCTTTCTCTTCACTCTGCCCGATTGAGGCACACCCCCCATGGGGAAATTTTTCTGCTTTCTTCCTCTCCCCACACTAAACCTGGGCTCAGTAGAGGTAGTTGTTCCCATTGCATTCCAGTCATAACTCTGTTATAGCAGGCATCCCACTCAAAAGTGATTTTTTAAATTTGATTTCTCTTCCCTCCCCAAGAAGATGATGAGTTATGCAGATACAGGGACAGGGACAAGGACCAAGTTTCTCCATTCTGAATGCATGTGCCCAGCACTTGGCAGCCTTAAAACAGTGTTTGCTGAATGAATAAAGAAAGCTACATTGGAAGCCAGGTTGGGAGCAGAAGGTTATACAGTAAAGAAATAGAGCAGGTGTGTTAAATATTCTTATTTCTCACCATCCGGCAATTCTAGCATTATGCAGTCCCCGCCACTCTCCCACCAGCTGGTCATGACTCCTTCTCCTTAGGCTGCATTTAAAATCCTGACAGGGCCTTACAAATCCAACGCTTTATCAATCATCAGTAGACATTTAAGCCCAGGGGATTACATGCCAGGTTTGTACTCCTCGGGTTACCTGCCTCCACAGGAAAGAGGCGGACAGGTGCTTAGACGTGCACATAGGAGGGCCCGTCTCATCCACGTATCACAGGTATCCATTTACAAGGATCTCCTTTTCCTCGTGCTGTCCCTGAATTCCAGAGGTGCACTCAATTGTAAGCTTAGAGCCAGTCCTAAGTACAAGTGTGACCTTGAAGAAAGAACTTAACCTCTGTGTTTCAGGAGCTCATCAGTGTGTAGAATGGTTATAATGAGAGTTTTAGAAGCATCTTATTTTACAGATGAGAAGACTGAAGCCATAAAAGGCAGATGGCAGAGCCTAGATCTGCTTCTCCATCCAGGCTCCTTTCCCTGTTTCAAAATACAGCTCTCCACCTGCCTTACAGAATCATTGTGAGAATAAAATAAGGCAGTTCATAGTGGGAAGCGTACACATATGAGAGTGCTTTGAAAAGAAAGCCTCTATAAAATGTATTTGTCATTTATTAAGTAGAAAAACCAAAGTTAATGTGACCTGTAGTATTTACCCCAAGAATGTTCTTGAACATTCAGCTCAAACATCAGTAAATTAGAGCTGCATAAAGGAACTACTGCCGTGTTTCTTTCATCATCCAGGCCAAGACTAAATGAGATCTTTAGCGATCTCCATGCCCAACCCAGGGAATAAATTCAAGAAAATGTATGAGAATAAAACCCCTAGGTACATCAAAAAAGGTAGTCAGAATCCAGGGGTAAAGGTCTCCCTAGCAGCGTGGGAGATGACCCCTGGGATGAGCCTGACACTAACACTATGGGAGCAACAATTCCATCCTGACCAAAAGAGGGAAAAGAAGTGTAACTAATAAAGTATCCGTGGCTGAGAGAGTTCAAATAGAGTCGAGAGGCTACTCTGGAGGTCACTTTATCTATGCATGCTTCAGTTAGACATTGCACCCTATCATAACTTGCCAAACTCCCACCAAAACCATTCCTGCCAATCCTAAAGAACACCTAGGGCAATATATAAGCTCCTACAAAGGTTCCATGCTCTAGGATAACATTCCGAAACCTAGAACCTCCAGATGGATACCTGAACCAGATAAGTCCTGAAACCTAGAGGGGCCAGCCTCTCCAGAACATCAGCTAGTTTCATCCCCCTATCTCATATTATTGACAGACCCTGCCAATATGAAAAAGTTAGAATGAGCATAATCCAAATACCCCTAAAGAGTGGGAGAAAGATCTAAGGTGATGGTGGAGTTATACAGAGAGACTCGGGTTTAATTAATAAGTATGACTGCTGAATCATTATGCTGATATTTCTTTTAGTCTGCAGTACCTTAGAGCAGCTAGAAATAAAAACCTAAAATTGTGGAATTGTAACCCATACTGTTCTAGTTTGCTAGCTGCTGGAATGCAACATGCCAGAGATGGATTGGCTTTTAATAAAAGGGGATTTATTTTTGTTAGTTCTTCAGAGGAAAGGCAGCTGACTTTCCACTGAGGATCTTTCTTACATGGGAAGGCAGAGGATGGTCTCCGCTGGCCTTCTCTTCAGGCCTCTGGGTTCCAACAACTTTCTCCGGGGAGGTCTCTGCATGTCCAAAGGCCTGGGCTGAGCTGCGAGTGCTGAGATGAGGAATGCTGAGCTGCTTCTACATTGAGTTCTCTCATTTAAGCCCCAGCCAATTAAGTCAAACGTCATTCATTGCAGCTGGCACGCCTCCTAGCCGACTGCAGATGTAATCATCAACAGATGAGGTTCACATGCCATTGGCTCATGTCCACAGCAACAAAACTAGGTGCCTTCACCTGGCCAAGGTGACAACTGAGTCTAACTACCACACATACCAATCTCTGAAATCTGTTCTACAACTAATTGTCGCAATGTACTTTGAAATTTATTGCTTTTATGTATACATGTTATATAAAGAGAAGGAGCAGTATAACAGAGAAGACAGGATGTAACAAATGAGTATGACTCCTGAATCATGATATTGATATTTCTGTTGGTCTCTAGTGTCTTGCAGGAGCTAGAAGAAAACACGAAAAATTGTGGAAATGTAACCCATACCAAACTTTAAAATCTATTCTATAACTATTTGTTAAAATGTTTTTGGAAATTTATTACTTTTTTGTATATGTGTTATATTTCACAATTAAAAAAATGTTAAAAACAAAGGTAATCAGAGCCAAATTCAAAAAGACAGCTACTACTTTGTTCGTTAATATCCGTGTATAACATCATCTTTTCCATTCTGCCATTTAGCTTAGATGACCATGAATATCAACTTAAAAATCAGCTCAAGAGCACAGTTCCAGGAACCATGAAAGTTTTAATCCTCCTGATTCTCACAAACTTTGGAAAAACTCTAGAACTGGTGAGGCATCCTGGATGGACCTTTGTTACCTCAGAAAAATTTGCAATTATTCATTGCCACTATTTAAAATACAATTTATTTTTATATTTGACTTTATGTCCTGCAAACTTGCTAAATTAACTTAGACGTTTTAGTAGGTTTTTTTAATAGAATCTTTTGCATTTTCTACATTCCTAACCATGTTGTCTGTAAGTGAAGATGGTTTTCCTTCTTCCTTTTCAATCTGTATGATTTCTTCCTTTGTCTTGTCTTATTGTACCAGTTAGGACTTCTAATATTGTGTTGAACAAAAGTGGTAAACACTCATACCTTTTCCTTGTATGCAGTCTTAAGAAGAAAGAGTCCAGTCTTTTGCATTAAATATGATGCTAGCTATGGGTTTTTCATAGAAGCCCATTGTCTGATTAAGTAAATTCCCTTTTATTTCTAGTTTGCTGAGAGTTTATATTATAAATGGTTGTTGAATTTTGTCAAATATAATTCCTGAATCTATTGAAATGACCATATGAATTTTTTGTTATTCTCTTAAAATGGTGAGTTTCATTGCTACGCCAATCTTAAGTTCCTGTGATAAATTACCTTGGATCCATTTTAGATATTGCTGGATTCAACTTTCTAATATTGTATTAAGGGTTTTTGCATCTCTGCTCATGTGGTATAGTGAGTTATAGCTTTTTCTTTCCTTGTGAAGTCTTTGGTTTTGGTAGTGACAATATATGAGTTTGAAAGTGCTCTCTCCTCTTCTTTTTTCTGAAATTCAGTGTAAGAAATTGGTGTTATTTCTCCTTTAAATGTTTTATGGAATTCACCAGTGAGACCATTGAGCTAGAGTTTTCTTTGTGAGAAGATTTAAAATTATGAATTAAATTTATTTAATAGACTTTGAGCTATTCAGATTTTCTGTTTCATCTTGTGTCTATTTTGTAATACATTTCTTTGAAGTAATTTTTCCACTTCACCTCAATTATCTAATTTATTGGCATAATATTGCTTGTGATATTTTTATTATCCTTTTAATGTCATTTGATCTGCAGTGATGATCCCTCATTCATTGCTGATATTGATAACTTATGTTTTCTTTATTTTTTATTAGTCCAACTAGAGGTGTATCCATTTTCTTGGTCTGTTCAGAAAGCCGGGTTTTGGTTTCATTGGTTTTTGCTACTCTTTGTTCTTTTTCTATTTCATTGGTTTCTGTTTTATCTTCATTTTTTTCCTTCCTTCTATTCATTTTGGTTTAATCTGCTTTTCTTTTTTTAGCTTCTTAAGGTGGGAGTTTATAT
This sequence comes from Myrmecophaga tridactyla, assembly GCA_004026745.1. NCBI lineage: Eukaryota > Metazoa > Chordata > Mammalia > Pilosa > Myrmecophagidae > Myrmecophaga > Myrmecophaga tridactyla. Next base: position 16,770 of record PVIY010005700.1, on the reverse strand, counting down.
CATTGATTATACATCTTACTTTTTGTCTAATATAATATTTAAAGCTCTAAGTTTTCCTCTAGGCACTGCTTTAACTAAATCCTACACGTTTTGATATATTGTACTTTCATTATCATTTGGTTCAAAATATTTTTGAATTTCATTTTTGACTCATTCTCTGACGTATATGTTATAAATATGGTGTTCAAATTCTAAATATTTCTTGCTTTTATAGGTAACATTTTGTTACTGATTTTTAAATTTAAATCTGGTATAGTCAAAGAGCATGTATGTAGGATTTTAACCCTCTTAAACATATTGAGGCTATATCTTATGGCCCAGCCCTGAGTCAATCATGGGAATGCCCAGGTGTGGTGTCCTAAAATTGCCAACCAGGTCAGACTGGTTATAGAGTTTTCAACACTCAGGTCCCCACTGAATTTCTGTCTGCTTGTTCAATTAAATACTGAGAGGCGAGTGTTGAAATCACAAGCTCTAATTGTGGATTTCTCTATTTCTAACAGTTTTTTTATTCACTTGTTTTGGAGATCTGTTATTAAGTGCAGACTTGTTCAAAACTGTTTGGCCTTCTTGATGAATTGACAGCTTTAGACATTCAGTATCTTTACACTTACTTTGATATTACTATAGACACATCATCTTTGATATGATCAGTGTTTGTTGGCATATCATTTTCAATCCTTTTGCTTTTAACTTACCTGAGACTTTGTGCTTACAATTCATTTCTGGTAGATGGCTTATAGCTAGGGTTCTTAAAAATCCAGTCTGACAAACGCTGCTTTTTAATTGGAGTGTTTAAACATTTACATTTAATAGAACTTTCAAAATGTGTACAAGTTTATTATCTTGCTATTTGTTTTCTATTTTTCCATCTGTTCTTTTATTTCCCTTTCCTTCCTTCTTTTGGGTTAATTGGGTATTTTTTATTATTTTATTTTATCATCCCTGTTTCTTGTTAGCCATATCTCTTTGGTTGGCTCTTGAATTTATAATACACCTCTTTATCTTACCAGAGATTACCTTCAAATAATATTTTTAAATTCAGGTTATATAAGAACCTTATAAAATTATATTTCCACGTCCCCTCCTGTCCTTTGTACTATTATTGCCTTATGTTTACTTCTATACATATCATAAATCCACAGTGCATGTTTATTGATTTTGCTTTAAAAAGTCAGTTATCTTCTTAAAGAAAGTAAAATTGAGAAAAATACTTTTTAATTTACCACATATTTGCCATTTTTTGCATTCTTCATTTTCTTTGTGCATCTCTGTCTCCGTCTAATATCATTTTTCTTTCAGCTTGAAAAACTTCCTTTAACATTTCTTGTTGGGCATGTCAATGACAAAAAAAAAAAAATTCTTAAATTTTACCTGAAAAATATCCTTCTTTCACCTTCATTTTTAAAAGATTATTTTCATTGAATATAGAATACTAGATGACCCTTTTATTTTTCTTTCAGCATTTTAACAATGCTTATCTCCTTTTCTTTTGGCTTGCATTATTTCTGAAGTGAAGTCAGCTTCATTCTCACCTTTGTTCCTCTGTATGTAATGTGCTTTTTTCCCTTAGGCAATTTTTAAGATTATCTCTTTTTGTTGATTTTCAGCAGTTTGATTATGATAAACTTTGGTGTTTATCTTGTTTGTGATTAAGTGAGCTTCTAAACTGTAGGTTTAGGTCACATCAAATTAGAAAAATTTTGACCATTATTTTCTTTTCCTTTTCCGAGCTTCTTATTACATAGATTTTAGGCAGTTTCTGTTACTTATTTTCAGTCTTTATTTTCTCCCTGATCCAGCTTAGATAACTTCTATTGCTATTTCTTCAAGGTCACTGATGTTTTCCTCTGAACTACTTAATCTTTTGTAAAGTCCATCGAGTCAGTTTTTTCATGTCAGATATTGTAATTTTCAGCTCTCTAAGTTCCATTTGGCTCTTTTTTGTATTGTCCATTTCTCTCCTCATTGTGTTCATGTATTCCCATAAATATTCATGAATTTCTGTTTTAACTTCCTTTAAAATCCATCATTTCTATTATTGAGGGCCTTCTTCTATTGATGTATTTTTATTATAGTTATGGGTCACAATTTTATGATTTTTTAGCAGTATTTTTAATTGGATGCTGGATATTGTGAATGTTGCATTGTTGAATATCTAGATTTCATTATCTTCCTTTATTCAATCCAAAAATGTTGGATTTTGTTTTGACCATTAGGTTTTTTACTTTCATATCAGTATGATCCTTCTGAGGCCTGTTTTTTAGACTTTCGTTAGCTGGCTCTGCAGTGGCTTTTACTCTAGAACTAGTATAGCCCTTCAAAGGAGGCATGGCTTTCTGGGATCTCTGATGGTATTTAACTAGGTCTCTCTACTTTGGCTGTTAGAATTAAAATATTGTTCAGCCTTATAGAGCTCTGAGAATTTTTCAGCTCTCAGCTTCCAGTTCTTTGCCCATGTTTAGAATTGGGCCAAAGATTCCAGAGGTCTCTGCAAAATCTGTAGCACTTTGACTGCACAGCTCCTTCCCCTCCAGATTTCTTCCTGAAAATTCCATTTGCTTCAGCCTCTCTGACCTCCAGTCTTTGTCTTCTCAGCTCAATGAGACCACGGTACTCCACAATCCTTCTTCCTCGTCATTCTACAGATAACAGTTCTCCATTGCATATTATCCAAATTTTTTTTTCATTTATTTAGTTTTCTAGTTATGTACAGCAGGAGGACAAGTGTCCTCCTAGTCATTCTGCATGGCCAGAAACAGAAGTCAATATTGACCTTCCTGGATCCCATATGAGTACCCGATTCCAAAACCCTCCATGCATGGAAATTGTTAGTAGGAAATAAAAGTCACCAAAAAGTCGATCTTGAACTAGAATCCCTTGCTCCCCCTAGAGACATGTGCAATAGTGCTGAATATAAGAGTCAACTCAATGTCGAGTAGTAGTTGGTAATTAGCATGACAGATGACAGAGATGGTTGGCTATAACCATTCCATGGAGCCCTGGGTCACGAGAAGTGCCTCAGGGACCACCACTGAGATTACAGGAGAAGACTCAGCAAGTAGAGCTTAGCCCTTCTGACCTCCTACTCCAAATAGAGCAGCACTCCTTTTCTTTGTTTTATGTTTTTGAGCTTAATATACACTTTTAAAATTAAGGTACACTCATTTAAAAAAAAATGTGAAAACCATTAATATGAGGAAATAAAGGTTTTATGACCAGCACCAACATTGTAGGGTGGAGAGGGATCTTTTGCCTGTGGGCAACCAGCTTGTCTCTACCGGGAATATTTGCACTCTCTGCCCCAGTGTCACAGTTGGGGGCCTTTTAGAGGCATGCGCACACTAGCCAGTCTCATGGGATAAAATGTAAAACCAGAAGCCAGCGTTTTATTTCACCATCAGAACTTGAATTAGAATTGGCAAAAAAATCCAGCTCTCTTGGTCTAGTACATTCTCTTTTGTATAAACAAGATCCCTAGGTGGCCAAATTATGACCAGAGTGTTGCTTGGTACATAGAATTAAAAACCAGGGGTTTTAAAATATGATTCCTATTTTGGATAGTATCAGTCTAGTATAACTAAAATAAGGATAAGCTTGCCACTCACACCAGGTAAAATAGTTCTCAGACCAGGTCACATTCACCATAGTTGGGCAGGCTCTTAATTTCTTAATTTTTGTGATTCTCTGCTCTCAACCAACAATCACAGGATTTTATTTTTAAAGTAATTCAGAACACAGGGGTAAAGAAGATAGAGTCTATATTTTAGAACCACACATATTCTTTGAGACCAAAGGATGAAAGGTTTATTTGGTCTGGAACTGAAATTATCTGTAGCGCATAATCTAACTCAACCTATCTGTATAGCTCATTTGAACACTTGAAACACATGGAGCCCAGAAATAGAAAGAGTCCCTTTAATCCTGTATAGATTATTGTAATGCCTGAATACAACCTAGATAATCAAAAAATATTGGCGAAGTCCTTAGAGGGATGGGAAAAAAGAATATGGAACTATTAAACCTTACCATCAGGGAATCCCCTGATACTGTGTCAAACGTTAGGGACACCCAAACCAATAGGCGATGCCCTTGATCATGAGGCTTACTCTTGGGAAGCTTATGTAGGTAGTGGAGAAGCTTAGACTACCTATAGGCATGCCTAAGAGTTACTTCTGGAGGACCTCTTTTGTTGTTCAGATGTAGCCTCATTCTCTCTAAGCCCAGCTCTGCAAGTGAAATCAGTGCTATGTGGGACATGATATCCAGGAGTGAAAGTCTCCCTGGCAATATGGGAGATGACTCCCAGGGATGAGTCTGACCCTGGCACCATGGGATCAACAATTCCATCCTGACCAAAAGGAGTAAAGGAAATGTAACTAGTAAAGTATCAGTGTCAGAGACAGTTCAAATAGTCAAGAGGCTACTCCGGAGGTTGCTCTTACACAAGCTTCAGGTATACTTTGCTATGTATCATAACTGCCAAACCCCAACCAGGACCATTCCAGCCAATTCTAAAGAACACCTAGGGCAATATACAAGATTCCACAAGGGTTCCAGGCACTAGAGTAAATTTCCAGGAACCTACAACCTCCAGATGTGTCCCTGGTCCAGATAAGTCCTGAAATCTAGATGGCCCAGCCTCTCCTGAATATCATATAGTTCCATCTCCCTACCCCATATTATTGACAGACCCTTCCAATATGAAAAGTTAGAATGGCCGTAGCCCAAATACCCCTAAAGAGAGGGATGAAAAGATCAAAGGTGATGGTGGCATTATACAGTGAAGATGGGGTTTAACAAATGAATATGAATGCTGAATCATTAAATTGGTATCTCTTTTAGTCTCCAGTGTCTTAGAGCAGCTAGAAGTAAGAACCTAAAATTGTGGAATTGTAACCCATACCAAACTCTGAAATCTGTTCTACAAATAATTATGCTGTGCTTTGAAATTTATTGCTTTTTTGTATATAAGTTTTTTTCACAGGAAAAGAAAAAAATTTTATTGTGATAAAAAAATATTTAAGCCTTCCAGCCTCCTATATTCTGGAGCAGCTAGAAGGAAAATTCTGAGAGGAGCATACGGTAACCCATGACAAACTCTGGGATCTGTCCTGTAACTACTTGTTGAAGAATGCTTTAAAAACTATTGCTTTTTTATTTCTTTGCTTTATATATATATATGTTATACTATACAATAAAAAAGTTTTAAAAAAAGTTGTTGGCACAGTCTTTCATCATGTTGACACACTGTTAGAGTATATACATGTCTTTCAGGCTTCAAACTATTCAGGTGCCTGATTAGCTATACTCTCCCATCTAATATATATGGTTAATTTTACAATTTAGCACTTTGAGAGAGCTAATATTATTTTCTACTTCTAAATTATTGGGTGAGATCTGGCATCCAATTGCTCAGCCAGTACTAGGGGAAATTAGGTCCTATAGTCTTCACTCGGGAACTAACCAGTACGCTGAAAACAGAAGCTGCATCATTCCCAGTTTCTCAAACCATCTCATGCTCATTAGAAGGAAGCAGTTACAAGACCCAGCTATTGGCCTCTAAACTTCCATCCTACACACTTACATTGGAACTAAATATCTTTATACTCAGTTTTTCTTAAAACTCCACATACACAGCACCCCAGGGCTGTGCTCTGAGGAAAGCAATCTCTCAGTGCCACAGGCAGGGGTAGATAGTGCTTCCTTCTGCCTCTCAAGGGTCTGAAGTTCAAATTAAGCAATGTGATGGAGTTAACATGTGAGGAAGATTTACTAATTTATGTGCTTTTTGTCCTACACAGATAACGCAGATTTATGATTGACCAAAATGAATATAACCTACAAAACTCTCAAAAGTGTATTTGGTCTTGTAAGGAAATAATTTATAAATAAGAAACAGTTCATGGGACAGATTAAAGAATAAGATTCTTCTTCATACAGACAAACTCCAGCAATATTAAGAAACTTGAGTGAAGGGTCCAGAGTACATTAAGATAAATTTAGAAAAGTCTTACAACTTCCAGAACTGTGTGATTTGGCTCCACCAGGATTGGCAGAGCTGACCCACCTCCTGAGTCACCGGTTTAAGTGTGTCCATTTTTCTTTTTTGTAAGAATTCCAGCATCCAGTTGATCAGCCAGCAAGTAATCTTCAGAAACAGAACCACTGAATAAGGAAAAGTTCTGGACATTTCTGGGAATCACCAAAATGAGTGAAGGAGTTCACAGTCACCATGGACTCCAAATATCGTAATACAAATAAATAAATAAACACCCAGAGAAGCCAGATACTGGGAAGAGCAAAAGACCTCAGATTGCATTCACTAGGCTCCCCAGTTACTCCCTTAACAAAGTTAGAAAACCAGATGCACTACTTCTTTTAAAATTACAACTAAATCTACACAAAGAATTCAACCACTATGGAAAAGTAATAACTATTCATCATACCAAATAAAGCTGTCATAAAACTCCTTTAAACCTGAATCATCTGAAAAACAACCTTAACCAGCCATGTCATACTTCTTACACAGTTTCTTAAATTTTAAGATCATATGATTATATACTCTTTATTTCCTAAAACTCATAAAAACAGGTGATGAGTTATGTTTTAACTCCTCTCTTCTGGGTAAACATGTGGGATATAGAGTAACAAGTTAGGAAGCCAAGATTTGAGCAAACTGAAAAGATGCAAAGAAATTGAATGACTGTCCAGGTGGTCATCATAAGGCCCAGGAAAGTGCTGAAGGGGACAACCATCGTGTGGTCAAGAGCACAGCCTTCCTTAGACTGGGAGCCAGCTCTCTGCGTTTGACCATTTCAACATAAAGAGGAACCACCAGGGCTCCCCGGTGTCTCCGTGAGCCCTCTGGTCGCCATGCTCTATCACCGTTGTCCTCATGGACACAGAGGATCGCAGACAAGCCTGGCCCCCCTGTACCCCGAGACTGCCCCAAATACCTCTCCTCAGTATGAGACAGCACATCTGTTTCAAAGAAAAGCTTAGAAGAAAGAGGCGTGCGTAGACCCACCCACATGGGTGGATTAATTCTCTAACAAGGTGGGTATTTCATTACTCCAACACCACAGAAGAATGCCAAGCTGATACAATCTGATGTACGAGAACAGTGCTATAAGAATGTCTTGGCGTATTAATTTTTAATATTACATAGAATATCAAAATTTCCAAAGAGATAAAGTAACCTCATGAGACCAATAGGTGCATTATTTCATTTCCACATATATAAACACACCTACCAATGCCATGGGAAATCACTAATTGGTATCAAAGAAGCCTTTATCTTTATTCAACATGCAAAGTACTTACTTGATATATGTATAATCTATACTTATCTTTTTTTAAAAAAAGCCTTTTAGGTGACTAACTTTCAAACGGAGTTGAAATCTAATCACATCAGGACGAAGACTGCTTTCAGAGTGTGATCTGTTAGGTAAATTCCAATTTGTCTGAATCATAATGCATTCAGGGGTTATCAAGCAACAGTCCTGCCCTGATGGGGTTTCCCACTTCACAGGAGAGGCAAATGGCTAATTACTGAGACCTGTAAAAAACATGACAGAGCAAGTTATAAGTACAAACTGAGGTAGGGGAGCAGAGCTGGGTGAGATGTGGTCAACCAGAGAAAGACGCTTCGGCATCTTTGTGGTTGGGTTGAGCTTTTAAAAATTATTTTTAAAGGAGTTGTAGGTTGACAGAAAAAGCATGCATAAAATGCAGGGTTCCCATATGCCATCCTATTATTAACACCTTATACTGATGTGGTATACTGTTACAATTGATGAAGGCACATTTTTATAACTGTACTACTAATTGTAGTCCACGGTTTACACTGGGGCTCACTGCTTGTGTTATACAATTCCGTGGATTCTTTTCCTTAATCTTTATTCTAGTAACATATATGCAACCTAACATTTCCTTTTCAAACACATTCAAATATATAATTCAGCACTGTTTATTACATTCACGATTTTGTGCTGCCATCACCACCATCCATTATCAAACCATTATTCACCCATAAAAAGGAATGAAGCCTTGATACATGTGATAACATGGATGGACCTTGAAGACATCATGTTGCATGAAAGTAGCCAGACATAAAAGGGCAAATAGTGCATGATCTCACTGATACGAATTAATTAGAATGGGCTGGGCTTTGACAAGCAGAACAGAAGGAGGGCAGGCACGTGGCCTGGTGGAGCCAACGTCAGGAGCACATTCACAGAGGTGTGGAATACACAGCACACTCAAGAACCAGTAGTTGAGCTGCCATTGGATTTAAACACAGAACAGTTATTGTATTATATTCTCAAATTTCCTTATAAATAAGCCTTGTATTAAAGCTCCATTGCCACTCTCCTCCATCTTCTAACACTGGAAAAAAATCCCAGGCATTTTCCTTGATATTTTACAAGATCATCCAAAACCCAGTCTTGTGGAAAGTTACAAATAGCATCTCCGAAGACATAAATTCATAAATGATTTACAGTTGAGCTAAATGAAGAGGAAAGCTTTTACAATTTATTTCTTTTCCATCACCCTTGCATTTAGGGTTAAGCATTTCATTCTGTTCTTTATTCAGCAGCAGCAGGTGGTAGAAGTTATTCCTGGGAGCACAGTACAGAAGTGAAGAGCTTTGCATCTGAGTCTTGCCTTTGTTTGCTAGTAACTAACCGTGAGACCCTGTGTTAGTTTCTTTTAACTTCTAGCTTCAAAATCCTTGTGTATAAAATGGGTGTTAAAATAGCACATCTCGGGCAGGCGATGGTGGTGCAGTGGCAGAGTTCTTGCCTGCTGTGCAGGAGTCCCAGGTTCATTTCTCAGTGCCTGCCCATGCAAAAAAAATAAATAATAATAATAATAATAAAATAGCACGTCTCAGATGGATACTCTGATCACTAAATGAAACTACATGTAAAGACCTTTGCAGAGATAGTGATATACAGTGAGAGCTCAATTAATAATTTTAAAATAAGAACAAAGCAAGAAAAACAACAAAAAATGCAAGCATTTATGCAATTACCCAAATTACTAAGAACTGGTATCTTAGTCTTGTGAAATAACTAGCTGTTTCAGACTTTTAATATAACTCTGGGTTTCTGACGAAGATAGTTTGGGTCTGATTTTCTGAGAAAAGTGAATCAATACTCTTTTTCCCTTCTAGTACATAGACTCAACTTAAATTTCTATTCTCCCTAAATTCCAAGACTTCTTCAACTTTGGTTCTCCCATTTTACTCTTTAGTTAAAAGATGTTAATGTTGTTTATTATGAATGGCTGTCTAAAGAAAAGTACACCAAAAAAAGGAAGCATGTGGGTATCTGAGAAGTGTAAACGTTCATGAACAACACGGCACCCTTGGCATGGGCAGTGCTGGAGGGCCACGGGAGCAGTTTCCACGGGCGCCTGGACTAGAGCAGTTCTGGTACTCGGAAAACATTATTAACCGACTGATGAGCAATTGATAGTGTCGCTTCCAACCCTGGCTGCTTATTAGAATCACCTGGGGGTCCTCTTACACTTCCTTACTCCTTCTGCTTAATTGGTCTAGGTAGGTTCCTCACCATCCGTAGTTTTAAAAATTCTCCAGGTGATTCAAATGAGCATCCAAGATTGAAAATCACTGGAGTAGCCTTATGCCCACTTATAATTTGGAAAAACTGACAGGGAAAAAAGAAAATGCTTGTTGAAGATGGTAACATTAAGAGTTTCATTTCCATTAATAATTTTGCAAAGGGAAAATAATCTCTGACATAAAATATCTTTTATTTAATTGAATTCAATTAAACTATAACATTGACAGAGTGCTTACCATTGTACATCGTGCTTATTACTGTCAGGAATAGTTCATTTAAAGCCAATGACATAGTTCTTGGCAGAGAGAATAATCTGATTAGGGAGGCAATATTTAAAAACAAAAGCCTAATTAGAGATAACTTTAACAAATAACATGAGCAATTGAATACTCCAATTCCAGAGCTCTCAGGAAGGTCAGGAGAAATGGCCCAAGTGCTGAAATCTCTAGGGAACTCTCAAGGACTCCCGGGAGCTTTGAGATAGATCTTAAGTAAGGTTTGTTGGGGCAGAGAAAATGGGGGATGGAACGTCAGCATTTCTTTTGGGGGCCACACATTGGGAAGAGTTCAGTTTGAAAGTCCTCTTTCTAGAGGGGCCCTGTTTATTGTTACCTCGTCTAGAGATGAGGTAACAATACCTTCTGCCTGCCCGGGCCCCTGCGGCTGAAACAGAGCCTCCTTCAGTACCTGTGCGAGGTGCAAGCAAATGCAAACCATAATAACATGCCAGCCATAGCCCACTCAGGTCTCTGAGAGCCACTCGTGGGGAATAAAAAACAAAAGCAATGGAACAACCCTAGAGACATTTTTTTTTAAATCCTTGAATTTATTTTATTTACACACATTGTCCAAAGGGGTTTCCTGACATCTTTTCTGACAGGCGTTCACCAGGTGTCTTCATTCTACAGCATTGGCCCCTGTGACCTGGCTATGGCCTCCCTATAAAATAGGGCAGCATCAACTTTAAAGTAGGTTTTACTATTGGTTGAAGGCGGGGTTTTTCCCCTTTAATTTGCAATTTGTGGTTGGGATATGATCTGCTTTTTGTTTCAGGTTTGCTTAATGTTTTCCAATATAATATTCCTCCTTGCACTCCCGTGGGTTCCTTTACAAAACATGTAATGACATTTGTCTCTTTGAAGAACAGTGTATTCAGTTAGAAGAAAAAAAAAAAAGTAAATTTGGGTAGTGCAACAGTGGCTCAGTGGCAGAATCCTCACCTGCCATGCCAGAGACCCGGGTTCCATTCCCAGAGCCTCCCTACGTAAAAAAAAGTTCTTGCATAGAGCTTGGATTGGTGTATAATTGTGAAACTACTAACTTGTGACTAGGTTTGTGAACTAATAGAGGAGGAATCTTCTGGATGTTTACTTTTTTCCTTTTATTCATTGATTTAGTCATTCAGCAAATGTTTATCACAATACCCTCTTTGTGCCATGCAGCATGTAGGCACAGACAAGACTCCACCCTTGCTTCCAAATAACTTATAATTCATTGTGGGGAGGGGGATGGAAGACAGTAGAATAAACAGATGGCTAAAACACAGTGTGAGTAGTGCCATGGTAAAGATGAATGCAGAGAGGGATGGGAGACCCCAACCCAGAATGGAAATCAATTAAGTAGTAATAGCAAATGGTGTAGCTGTGCAAATGAGAGAAAAGGTCAGCTCCGGCACAGGGACAGTGTGCACAAAGCTCTACAGCCACAAAGCCTCAAGTCGAAGCTTAGAGTATGGGGAAGGGACTAAGGTAAGACCAGCAGGTGAGAGGAGCCAGGTACGGAAGACTACACCTGTACCTACTGCAAAGGGCCAAGGAGCATGAGCTCAACGCTCCAGGCAACACAGAATCGTTGAGATACTTAACACCAAGAGATGCCCGATCTGGCTTATGTGAATATGGTGTGACAGGAGGACAGGGCCAAGGGGGGCAGATGAGGGATATGTCGAAATCTGAGTAAGAAAAAATGAGAATGTGAATCACAACAGCAAAGTTTCAGATGTAGATGAAAGTATGGGTTTGAGAGACATCAAGGAAGTAGAATTGACAGAACTTGGAGAATGGTTGACTTGGTCAGGAAGGGCCTGGAGAAAGCACAGTGTGGGGTGACGCACAGGTTTCTGCCTTGGGCAGCTGCATGGATGGTGAGACCCCGAATTCCTCTCTGACATGCCTCATGGCTTAAGTAGAATTCACCCAGAACTAAACCAAACAAATGCTTTGAGTTACTAATGGAAATTTGAGCAATTCATTCATGATTCCATTTTAAAAAATGGGGCAAACCTTCACTTGTGGTTATATCTGGACGCTATTGGAATTGAGTTCTTCATTTGAATTTATTACTTTCAAATAAATCAGCCCAGAATTTCAGACTAGAAAAATGCACCCTTCCAATGTGAGTCATCTAATCACAGTTTCCTCCAAGTATTAAAACCATGTGCCTCTGATATCACGTCTCATCATTTGGCTGAAGCTCTGAGCCCAGAAAGGAGACAAGAAGCAGGCGTCCACGTGGACTCAGTCAGAAGGTTGACTGGCTGAAGAACTGTGCTGTCCAGGCCCTCCTGGGTGCATGGGGGACACTCAAGCTCGTCTCCAGCCCAAGGAGCAGCCCCCACACATCAACTGTGTGTCCTGCCACCTTCCTGAGCCAACAGTATCCTAATGTTTGGTGTGTTTAAAGGTGAAAGAATTTGAAACAGTAAGAGACCAAAGGGAAATAGGAAAAGGTCCTAGTCCACCTATGAAACAATGGCAGGTGAAATAACTTTACTATACAGTCATCATAACTCCTGAGTCTAGAACACTGCCTGGCACGTGTTAACTGACACTGTGTCAGGAATTGAGGCACATCCCTGGCCCTAACAGAACGTGCAGTCTAGTGGAAAGGACAGGCACTTCCCCAATGATCAAAGTTTGCCAAGCCATGGGAAAAGGGAGGTACAGAGTACTGTGGGGGTGAATAGCAGAGGACCTAGCTTAAGTGATCAAATCTAGGTAGGGTAAAGGGTCCTAGAAGGGCTGCCAAAGAAAACGAGGTTCACGTTAGACTTAAGTGAAGTGGGTCAGGAAAAAGGAACAGTGTTCAGGAAGAAGGAAGGATTAGAAACTATGGTTGATAAATCAGATAACAATGGTGCCTTGGATCATCTCTTAAAGTGAAATGATAATGGGATATCAGTTTTTCAAGGACTGAAAGAATCAGAAAACTGAAGCTCTTCAAATAAGCTAAGGCATCTGTGCTGGTTTGAAGCTGTTATATACCCAAGAAAAGCCATGTTCTCTTTATCCAATCTTGGGGGGGGGCAGACCTATTATTGGTGGGACCTCTTGATTATGTTGTTTCCATGGAAATGGGATCCTACCTGTTCAAGGTGATTCTTAATCCTTTTCTGGACAACTTTACGAGAGACAACTTAGAGCAGCCTTCACTGGGCAGAGAGCAGAAACCAAGACACAGACATCTGGAGATGCTAAACCAAGAGATGAAATCCAGAGTTCACCCTGGAGAAGCTTAAGTGAGGACCCACAGAAGTTTAGAAAGAAAGCCAGGAATCAGAAGTGAAAGCAACAAACTGGGAGCAAGGACCAGCAGATGCCAGCCACGCACCTTTCCAGCTGGCAGAGGTGTTCCAGATGGCAGCAGCCTTTTTTCAAAGTCAAGTTATCTTTCTCTGGATGCCTCAATTTGAACATTTTCATGGCCTTAGATTTATAAATTTGTAACTGAATAAATCCTCTTTGTAAAAACCAATCCATTTCTGGTGTATCACATTCCTGCGCATTAGCAAACCAAAACAGCTTACAAAAAGATGCTTAATAAAAAATCATAGTTTAAAACAAGAAGTGGATAAAGAAAAATCAAGATCAATGAACTTGGGTTCATCTTTGCAATTGCTTTGGCATTACCTGTTGAAATAATAATCTTTGAAAATGAGAGAAAATTTAAACAAGAGGGTAGGAAATACCAAAATGTTAAAGAATTTATAAAATAATAGCATCCTTCTTAGAACTTGATCAAGCCCCTGGATCAAGCCCCTGGCTCATTTCAGGTTTCAGGGAAACCTGAAATATTGTGATACCAATCACAACTGGTAATAGGTCAAGAATTTTAGAGAATGGAGGAAATACCCAAAGACTAATTTTCAAATGACGAGTGAACAGGATGATAATTTTGGACAAGATTCTACAGGTTGACAATCGAGTCTGCAAACAGGAGAATATATATTGACGGGTTTATTGATCTTTCATTATACTACATAATCAATGTTACACAATCTGGATGTTACAATAAAATACACAATAATGTATTGATATATAAAAGCAAAATATATTACATTGCAATAATATCATCTATTATATCAGTCTGAGTTCAAGCAGAGAAGTAGAAATAAGTTCACCCAATTATGGAGGCTGAATAAGCAAGTCTGAAATCCAAGCAGGTTGGAACTCCTCAGGCATGGGCCAGAGCTCTCAGCCACAAGCAGAAGTCAATCTCTCTCTCCTCGGAGGAAGTCCTAAACCCTTAATCAAGGCCATTCCAATTGATTGACTTAGACCTACTCAAGATAATCTCCCTAATTTAGAGGAGGGACTCAACCTAATAAAATTATATTATAGATTAGATTAGATTATGACAGAAACAATTGTCAATAATGCTGAGATGGAGTCCCCAGCTACCTCTTCAAAGTACCTTTACACATTGCCTAGATTTGTGTTTGAGAAAATAACTGGTGGCAATAGTTCAGTCAAGCCATCACATCTATGTTTCCAGACTTTATATCTTCCTCTGCAGAATGACTCTTAAATGGGGCTTCTCTGAACACATATAAAAGGAATAAAGTGTCACTAAGACCCAGTCTGGGTTCAACAGGAATAAGACTTTTATGCTAAGTCTCACTTTCTACATTGATAGGAAGAGTAGTAAAGTGTGGTAGACATAGTTTATCTAGATTTTGGTAGATCATTGAAAAAGTCTATCTTAGAACAGATGGAAAACAGTGCAGGGATGCTAATACAATCAGGTGTTATTAGTAACCAGTTGAGCAACCCTAACTAAAGAGTGCTGACATGTTTTTCTGTAATTATGGGAAGAATTTGCTATGGGTGTGCAATTTTTTTATCTAAAGCCTTAGAAAAATATATAATTTTTAAATGATACAAAGCTGAGAAAGATTTTAAAATATGTTCAATAAGGATGTTAACATGATGAAACTATGGGCTGAAAGTGACAAAAGTTAGATTTAAAAAGTTCTCAACCAGAGGTAATTTTGCTCTCGCCAGGGGCCATTTGGCAATGTCTCAAGATACTTTGGGTTGTCCCACCTGGGATGTGTGCTACTGGCTCCTAGTAGGTAGAGGCCAAGGATGCTGCTACACACTAAACATCCTACAATGCAAGGACAGCCCCCCACAACAAAGAAAAATCCTGTCCAAACTATCAATAATGCTGAGGGTGAGAGTCCTTGATAAATACTAATACGGGTGCCCACTCTGAGCAGTTTGCCCATCTACCTCTTCCCTAGACTTGCTTGTCATCAATCTTCCATTCTTGTTCCTTCAAAATTCCTGACCATCCAGCCAAACCATTAGCAACAGCCCATAAATTAATACTTCTAACCATCTCTTACTACAAATCAGACAACCAAATGTATTATTCAAACTTCTGCCAATTAGGAGATTTGTCCATCTCACCGATTTCCTTCAGAGTCACCCCTAAGTGGCTATAATGATGCAGCTATTCAGTGGTCATGGCATAACATGTAAAACTATGTAAACTAGGCTCAACATTTTTCTTCCTCATTCAGTTGGTCACAAGGAACTCCACAAGAGCTTATATGCATGGATGGAGAGCAAGGAGGCAACACGTCAGTGTTGAAATTTGAGTATAGACCAACTGGTCTAACTACTTATTAGTACCTTCTAGACCTGCCCAATCTTGGTTTCTCATATCATTTCCACTTGATGATAGTTTGTTACTGCGCACACCTAACTATACTGTTAGGTGGGTCAGACAACACCCAATTCGTGATGGAAAGCTCAAACCATGCGGTCACTTGGGGTCCCATAGTTAGGCATTCAATCTCATTACAGTCTAGTGGTAAACCGAAGCTATTTTCAAAAGGAGAATTACCTGCAGAAGAGGACACAGATTTCCTCCAGAAGTCTGAATATCTGCACTGATTTTCCCTTTGGTACTTGCCAGAAACTCCATATGAACAGCCCTATTTGCTGTACACCCATTATCACTGAATCTGCTGGGCCATGAGGCCCAAGGAGTAGAGCAACAGGCACTGAAGCCTGGACTTGCTGCAGAGTCTTCTCTTACTCTGGTCCCTGCTCAAAACTACCTGCCTTATGTCTGACTCTAGGAGCACATGCAAATGTGGTAATTGTGGCATCAAAAAATTAAACATAAAAACCACATACCAAGCATTATGCCTCTTTTTTCATGGTAGCTGTTATGAGTTGCAGAAAATTGTCCTTCACCTTGGAGGGACTATATTGACATGCCCCAGACCACTAACCCCCCAGAAACTTCATGGAGCTGGCAAGCCCCTGAACTGTTGTGGAGTTTATGTCCCACTCTCTGTTACATAAGTCTTCCTAAGGAATTTAAATAGTTACTTTTGCTCAAGAGAGCCAATTAATATAATGCCATTAAATGTGGAGGACCAATGTGATGTTTTGTAGAATGTCAAGACAATTTCTCTGCAGATTATATCATGGCAGAGAGTAGAAGTGCCAAGAGTGTGAAGATCTACTGTTGGCTGTGCCATGTGAAAGGAAACAGCTTCTGGTGGTCCTTGCAAATTGTTATGGAGAAAGAGGCATTATCCAGGTCAACAACTGCATACCAAGTGCCAGGGGCTATGTTTGCTCCAGTAAAGATACCACATTTAGGACAGCAGCTGCAGTTGGAATTGTCACCAGATTAGGTTTAAAATTCAGTCATTATCCTAGATTTATTCACCGGCTTCACAAGCCAAACAGGTGAGTTAAATTAGCATATGCTAGGTATCCCCTTGCATCTTTCAAGTCTTTGTTGGAGGCACTAAATCTCTGCAATTCCCCAAGAGATGCGATATTGCTTCTGGCATATAAACTTTATAGGGAGGGGAAGTTCCAGGAGCTCCCACTAAGCTCTTCCAAACACCCTGGCCCCCACCCATGGATCA
>PVIY010005699.1:0-92612 GCA_004026745.1 Myrmecophaga tridactyla | reverse complement strand
CACTTTCTATTCCTTTCAAAAGCATTTTGGATAGGTCTGTGAAAGGATTGAGGGGACCCCAAGTATGGGTGCTTTGTTAAAGGGGAAAGTTGGGGAAGGGTGTTGTGTGGAGAAATAGTGATGACTCTCTGCCCTGCCCCTCCTGTTCTTCTCTTCCTCTGATGACTCAATCTGTATGCTCAGCTCTGGGCTGGACTAGGGGCCACCTGCTTCAGAAGAACTATTTTAACCCTGACTTCGTCCCTTGGGAAAGTTGCTTAATAACTGTGGGCCTCAGTTTCCCATCTGTAAAATAAAAAAAAATCCCTACATCATAATGTTGCAATGAAGGTCAAATGAACATATAAAGGAATATGTTCTGAAAACTATAGATTTCTGTGACTTATTAGTGAAAATAATTGTAAGTCCCAATGATAAGACCCATGTACTAGTAATTGCTCTTCAGAGCCTAGAATGTGTGTGTGATCCAAATCTGATAGTCAAGGGAGCCTGAGTTTGAGTCCCAGCTCTCCCACTGTCTCATTGTGTGACTTTGGGTAAGCCTTTTCCCTGCTCCATCTTAAGTGTTCTCTCCATGTAATATAAGGTAGGTTGGAGCACCTTTTTAGTTTCTTCCTGCTCTGAAGTTTTCTGGCTCCACATCTACAGCAAAGTGAGCTCTGAGACCCAGAGGACTAGAGTTAAGTTATTAATTCAGAGTCAAAAGTGGCAAAGGCAAGAGAAGACAGGGATGTGTGTACTCTTGGGCTGTGCCCACAATCTATGGCTAAATAGGAGACATCCTAAGGCCCAAACTTTCTTGACTACATTAGAATTAACCTGCCTCACTTAAGACTTGGCTCCCAATTTACCTGCATATCCAATCTATGGTGTTCAACCTGGACTTCTTGAACTAAGGGATTCCTTAGAGGAGTGGGGTGAGGGGCAGGATGCCCAAAGTAATAGAACAAACCTGAAGTATACATTTATAATGTTAATTTAACCTAAAGATAATGAATTTTTGCTCTTAAAAGGTGTCATCATAGTCAAGAAGAAGCTAAATAAACAGAATTCCATTTTTCTAGGTTGATCTTTGACATGTCTTTTAAAGATGAAATAGGAAACTCCTGAGAAATGTTGAGCCTCTGGCTGGTTGCTTTGCCCCTGGGGAGTGCCCACCTGCCTCTGTTCTGGGCCCATGGGCATTGGAGTCAGGCAGATCTGACTTTGCCTTTCCAGTTTTGCTACTATTAGTTGTGTGACCTTGCAGGTCCCAACCACTTTTCCTTTGTTCCTTCATTCAGTTGTCATTTTACTGATGTGTGAGACACTGTGCTCCGTGAAAGAGAATGTGGGTGTGTGGGTGTGGTGTGACTAATCATTTCATCCCTCAAGAAGTTGCAATTGAGTAAAGAAAACAAAACATTGACCAAGCAATGTAATAGGGGATGATAAATGCTTACATTCTGAGTCTTAGTTTCCTCCGCTTACAAACTCTGCCTTCCTGGTCCTTGCTCTTCAGGGGAACGAGCTTCTCAGAACCTCGAAGAACAAAGACCGCCCCAAGCCTCCCTTGGGTCTGGAAAACTGGGGTTTTTGGTGGATCATGTTAACTGGTATTCATTCACTTTAGAACCCCCCTGTTTGTCCTCAGCCTCTTGGGATTACAGTGAATTGCCCCAACACGTTTGTGCACACATACCCAAATTCTGGGAATGATGGAAATCCTTCTGCCCTACAAAGGTTAAACTGTAAAATCCACCCAGAATGGTCACAATGGACAACTACAGGAAACCCAGAGAAAGAAAGGTTCTCAAGTCTAGACTGAGCTGACTATTACACAATTAGGAGTGAAGTAGGAAGAGTGGTTAGGGAAACAGAAAGGTTAGGACTTTTAAAGTCTTTTTGCAGTGACTATTTCAATAATAGGAGCTCTAGATGTTTTTTAAGGGCTGTAGTATAAAGATGGTGATAATGTAGTATTGTTCTGAAGACTCCTTTGTGAAACTGACACGGATATATTTGCTATTGTATATTACTAGATTTGAGCTAATAATAGGAATAACCACTAACATGTATCAAGTGTCTACAATTTATCAACTTTACAAATATCACACTGTGTAAATGCTAAGTACTTTCCATCCAGTGTCATTTTTAAGCCTCTAAATGCTTGTATGAGGAGATACTACTACTCCATTTCACAGCTGAGGCCACAAAGGCTTAGAACGGTGAGGTGACCATAGCGTCAGAATTGGAGGCTGGAGGCAATTTAATTCCAAAGTCCTTGCTCATAATTCCTAGGAGGTTAAAATTATCTGCCTCCCAGTCCTTTTGGCTGATCAGGCAGTGTTTGAAGTTCAAAGACTCACTCAGCAGACTGAGAAAGAACCAAAGTAGAAAGGAAGAACCAAACTTGTGGTCACTTTGGAGAAGGGAGGAGGGAAGTCCCCATTATGCTTACAAAGAGTGGAAGGAGTTAGTAGGCTTTCTAGGATGTCAGAAGTCTGGATATGGGACTTTCTGTAATAAAAGGAGTTTGAATAGAGAGGGTTAGAGATAAGATGGATGGGATGGAAGAACGGAAGGATAGATGGAAGGATGGCTAGTTAGAGAGATGGATGCATAGATGGGTATGTTTTCTTCTGTAATGTGGGCTGAGTTGGTTTCACAAGGCTTTTAGTCAATGGGATGATCTAGAAGCAAGCAGTCAACTCTGCATTTGGTTCTGTTTATAAAATAAAGTCCCTTTTTATTTTAAGTGGCTAAATTATTAAAATCAAAGTCTCTTCCCAAATATTTTTTTTCCAATTATAAAGTTGTGGGAAATATTTGTAGAAAATTATTGGGAAATATAAAAGAGCAGAGGTCGGGGCGGCTGCCGTGGCTCAGCAGGCAGAGCTCCGACCTGCCGTGCTGGAGGTCTGGAGTTCGATCCCTGGTGCCTCCTGCCCATATGCAAATTAAAAAAAAAAAAAAAAAGAGCAGAAGTCAGAGGTGGGAAAAAACTATTGCCCAGAAGTACACGGTCAACATCTGTGCTGGTTTGAGAGGATTTATGTACCCTAGAAAAGCCATGTTTTAATCCTAATCAACCTTGTGGGAGCAACAGTTTCTTCTGATCCTTATTCAGTACTATAGGTTGGAAACTTGATTAGGTTATCTCCAGGGAGAAGTGACTCAATCCATTGTGGGTATTAAATTTGATTAGTTGGAGACATGTCTCTACCCATTCTATGAAAGTCTTGACTAGTTTATGGGATCCTATAAAAGAGGAGATATTTTTGGAGAGAATGGCTTTTGAGAACGACAAAGAAAGCTACAAAGCCACAGCAGAGTTGAGCAGAGCCACGAAGCTGAGAGAACCACAGAGTCCACTAGTCAGTGACCTTTGGAAATTCTGAGAGAGCAGAGAAGGACGACAGAACACTGCAGAACCACGAAGCAGAGAATCTACTAGCCAGCGACTTTTGGAGATGAAAAAGGAGAGGGCCCGAGGGGGAGCTTCATGAAACAGGAAGCTGGGAGAGAGGGCTAGCAGGCTGTTGCCATGTTTACCACATGCCTTCCCAGTTGAGAGAGAAATGCTGAATGCCATCAGCCTTCTTGAACCAAGGTATCTTTCCATGGATGCCTTAGATTGGACATTTCTATAGACTTGTTTTAACTGGGACATTTTCTCAGCCTTAGAACTATAAACTAGCAACTTACTAAATATCCCCTTTTAAAAGCCATACCATTCCTGGTGTATTGCATTCTGGCAGCTAATAAACTAGGACAGCATCTAATATGTTTATATCCATTCGTTTTGCATGTCCTTTAAACCTAGTTGCTATATATATGCCTTAACATGTAATACATATGCAACCTTGTCTTCTGCTTTTTTCACTTAAAATTATAGCATAAGCATTTTTACAATATTACAAACTCTTCATGAATATCCATTATATGAATGTGTCATGATTCACTTAATCAGTTTCCCATTTAGGCATTTAGATTTTTCACTATTTATCAATAATGATGTTACGAATTTTTTTGCATAGATCTTTATTCACACTTTAGAATATTCCTTTAGTCTAGGTTTCTAGTACTGTAATTGCTGCCTCAAAGCTACATACATACCTGTATAATTTAAGTCACCAAAACTCAGAGTAACCTTTTTTCTCTCTTGAATTCTAAGTCTTCCTGATCCCTGAAGTTTAGTTCCCCAGGGCTTTCAGGATCAAGTCCAAGCTTCCTGGGTAGTGTGATGGTTAATTTCAAGTGCTGACTAATACAGGTGGCCCACAGGGCTCTCTGTGATTTGTCTCTGTCTCCCACTCAGCCTACCCCCGGGTCCTTTCGCCCTTGCTCCTTCCATGTCAGCCATATCAAACTCCTTATAATTCCAAGTACATTCAGCTGTTTAACATCTGTGTCTTCACACATGCTGTTCCTTTTGGCTATACTGCCTATTCCCTCCACTTTCCCCCAGGCTTTTTCTGAACAACTACTCTTCCTTCAAAACTCATCTCAGAGGTCTCCTCCCTAAGCCTTGACTGACACCAAGTCTAGTTCAGAGGACCCTGCTTTTCCTGCATGGTCCTCCTCCATGATAACATTTACCACCCTGTTCTACAATCATTGATTTAGGAGATTCAGACCAGGGATTTGCAAACTTTCTATGATCTATAAATCCTTTATGCAAACACATTCCTTATACTAATGATTTTAACATTTTTTGAGAATATATTATGTGCCTGGCATGGTGCTTCATGCAAGTAACATGCATCATTTCATTTTATCCTCACAATAACCTCTTAAAATGAAGAAATGAAACGTATAAAGGTTAAGCACCTTGCCCAAGGTAGCACAGCTACTGAGTTGGGATTGAGTTGAGTGTTAAACTGGGATTTAATCCTAGGCCTGAGCCTAAACTCTTAAACACAAAATTATGCTACTCTGATTAAAATGGAGGAGAGCCCTGTGCGAGGGGTTTCTCCAGACCCCTTGGAATATTTTTGAACACAGTTTGAAAATAAATGCTCTATCCTAGATTATTAGTTCCCTAGAGAAGGGACCATTTCTTATTTGCCTTTGTATTCTGGTGTCTAGCGCCTGGGCTCAGGAAGTGTTTGTTGAACGGATGAATGAATAAATGACTTCTTCTTTTGAAGGTTATAGGGAAGCTATATACGCATTTATAGATTTTACTGATCTTGAAGTGAAAGCAAGCAGCATAAGCCTGGAATGACCTTGCTGAGCAGAAAAGGCTCATTGGCCAGAAGTCAGACTATGCCTGCACTGATAAGACATCTATCTCACAGCCAGACACCTGGGACCAGTATAGGGTTAGCTGGGCATCAGGCATTAAATAGTATTTTGGGGATGGAGGTAGGGGAGAATTCCTGATGAAAGGTTAAACAGTTCAATTCTTGCTAGAAGCAATGATTAGTCTAGTCTTTTTCATCAGAATTCAGTTCTCTCCACTATAGTAAATAATGGACTAATTAGGCATCTGGCTTACTTGATTTCCCATGGCTAAGGCCAATTTCTGAAATGCTATTTGATGTACCAGCATGAATTCTTCCTGAGCTTGAGATCCTCCCAACAGCAACAACCAAAAATAACTCCCAGAGAAGTTCCACATATGTTGGACATAAAACACCCTAGAATATAACCTGTGCTCTACTGTAGGCCTGCTCAGCTGAATTCCTAATGAGGGTAGCAGGCTATATGTATACCCTAATCTGCTCAGGCCAGGGGCACAAAAGGGGAAGAGTATGCTGGATGCAGAAGAAATGGATGAGTTAAGTTAGTTGGAAAAGTTGCTGAAAGAGATGGAGGTGAAAAGGAAGAATAATTGGAATGGTTGGGTACCTGGAAAGAGGTTATTCCAGGCATGTCTGGATGCTGCTCACAGAGATTCCCTTTAAACTTATATGGCTTGGAAAACTGGATGACCATGGTATATGGAAATTGGTAAAGCAAATGGTCTGACTTAGAAGCTAGGGCTAAGTGGAATAGACATTGACAGCAGAAAGGGAGTGAAGAGAAGAATTTTAGAAGTTGTGGGACTGTGAAGGAAACCCTACATGGTGGGATTCTAACATTCTAGAATTTCAGAATTTATGACCCTGAGAAAATATTTCATGTGTGGAAGCTCCTTGTGAGGGAGGATCAGTAGATGCAAAAAATAAAAGGATGAGTCCATGGCAATGCAATAGAATGGGAGAGAATGGGAGAGGTTTGGGAGTTGAGAACAATGGCTTTTCTCTAGGATATCTCAGTGCTGTCTTACAGGGAAACAAAGAGTTGCATGAAGTAGCTATCAAGATTTCCCCAAGCATTGATGGAAAGCCTACTAAGCATTCAACTCTATCAGGTGATAGTGACACACGATGAGTAAGACAGAGCTCCTGCCTTTGAGAAGTGCATGGCTAATGGTGGTAGGCAAGAAAATGATCACTAAGACACAGCATGATGTGCACTTTAACCAAGGGTGTTACAGCTCTGTGGATGCCTGTAAGGATTACTCTTCTGGAGATACTGTGTTTTAATCAAGCAATGGCTCAAGAGTTTCCCATTGAGCTACCCCTGAGTGTCTGGTCCTGTCCAGGGTAGCAGGGAGGTGAAGGCAGATCCTTTGCATTGGAGGAATTTGCAATTTAATTGAGAAAATAGTACCTACCACTGTAGGAGATGGTACTATAGCGCCAAGTACATGCAAAACACTCTATAAATGTTTATGAGATAAATCATTAGCACGAAAAATGCAAAGTCTAGTAAAAGCTATAGAAGAACAAAGAAATGAAAGCTCACTGTGGTCCAAAGTGTTGAGGGAAAGCAAGATTTTGAGAATGACTTTGTCATTCTTGGTTTGGAATACTCGTCACCCTCTTCAACTACATGCAAATTCCTATCCATTCTTCAAAACCTTGTTCAGATGTTAATTCCAGATGTTGAGGGGATTTCTTCTTTCCTGCCTAATGCATCAAATAATTCTATCTCCATTCCTCATACACCTACTATTGAAGGTTATTTATATACATATTATCTAACCCGATGAGGTAGGTATTGTTACCTCCATTTTTACAGAGAGAGAACTGAGACAGAGTTTAATTGACCTGGCTCAAAGGGAACCTTCTAGAAGTTTTGCTGATCCCCATGCAGTTAAAACGGAATGTATCTAGTCAGTCTGTAAGAAGTACCCAGAATCTTTCAGGATGAAAAGATGTTAGAGAAATTGAGGGAAAAAATCAACTTGACAGGAATATTACTCTAAAGTAAGAAATCCATCTTTCTACCTTGATTTCTGCCAGAGAGTCAAAGTTATAACCTAGAGAATTTTTTAAAACCAGGTCTTTTATCACAAGTTGGAGAAGTTGCCCTTTAGAAAAATAATGATCTCTCTTAAAATTCCTTAAAGTTTTATACACCTCTCAAACCATCGTAGGAATGTAAAAATTTCATGAACCCAAAGCACCCTATGTTCTCAGAGCCCACTGTACAATATTCTATTTACTGAAGGTCTTTACTCCCCTTGGTCTTTTCCCTTCAGTGGCTATTTGCTGGTTTCCTGGACCATATTAGTAGGAATGGAAAAATATTTGCATAGAACTGTGTATGTGATGTGTGGTCATGGTGTGAATGCATTAAATCTATTCCTGTGAAACCTCCAGCAGCTGGCTGTCCTCTGGATTTTTCAACATTCCTCTCTACTTCACCCCAGGGCAGACTACGCCTTTAACAATAATACTCACTCACCTTTATAAAATGTTTTTCATTCACATATATTGTATGTCTACAACTTGTGAGATAGGCAGGTCAGGGATTGTTTTTCTCTCTTACATTTTTGGGGACACTGAGGCTTAGGGAACTAATATTTATTGAGTATCTGCTATGTCCAAGCACATTCATAGACATTCAATCCAGGTTGTTCTTCCCTAGCAGCCACCAGAACTTTGTGCCTTGTCATGGAAATCCTCATCATCAGTGGATCATGCACTAGAACAGTCAGACACTCCAAGATGACACAGTCAGAGCTAGAAGGCCCCTTTGTAGATCATCCTTCAACTGCTACAAAGTACAGATAAGGCCTAGAGGGGGAAATGACTTGCCTAAGGGCACTAAGCAAGTTAGTAGTTTAGCCATTCTGGCAGGGGATTTAGCATTCCTAGCCTTTCTTGGTGCCACAGAGAAAAGCCCACACAGTTTAGCTGCCCCTTGCAGGGGACCCCAGGATAATAAAGTCATAGACATTGGGATGAAACACAGTCCAGATTCCAGAGTTCCAGAGACCTCAGTGAGAAAGCGTGTAGATGCTCTAGAAGGTGGTTTTCACTTGGGGTGGCACTGCCACAGAGGTCAAAGAATTATCCCACCCACAATGCCATGACTGTGGACTTCTGCTTTCCCAGTTTACCTCTAAGTGTGCATGCAGGAGGGGGGTCAGGGCTCTCCCAATATTCTACCCCTCGCCCCCAGCCTTTTCCCAAGGTTAGGTGTACCCCTCCCTCCAGCAAAGGAAAAGCCTGTCAGGTTATGATCACTCAGGTGCCATCTGGTCAAGTAAATGTGTAATAATTTATTTATTTACTTGACAGAAAGAGAGCAGCTTATCTTGAGGGCTACAGGAGGAAAGAAGGAAAAAAAAAAAAAACCCTACCCTGTGTTGCTCTATTTTAAAAGCTGCTCTGTGTTGTTATGGCAGCTAATTTTCCTTAAATGATTTAAGGAAATGGATCTGTCTAAAAGAGATGCAGCCAAGTTGTTATAGCAACATAGACTGCAGCTAAGGAGGGCCTTTCTCCTCTAAAAAAGGAGGTAGGGGAATCACCCCAGAGCACAGAAGTCTCTTAAAGAAGCTACTGTTACACTCTGGGGGACTCAGGGTGCAAAGCAGAGGGCAGGAGGAGACCCATTCACTTCCCACAGTCAGATCCTATGGATTCTTCTTATAAACATCTCTTTCCACTCTTGAGTTCAGACCTTATGGTCCTTCACCTGGACTACTGCAATGAACTCTTAACTGATCTCTCTCTCTTCTTCCTACTGGTCTCACTACCTTTGATTCATACTACAAACTGCAAACTTAGTAATTGTCTAAAGCATACATTCTTTACTCATCTGTTCACTCATCATTCCACATAATATTTTCTTGAGTACCATTTTCTGAATTAGGTGCTGAGGATACAGAAGTGAATCGGACATGTCCTTGAACAGCATGCCAAGAAGCACTGGCCTTTATCCCATAGGAACTGAAGAGTCACTGAAAAGGGAGAGAGACCTAGCGGGATTCAAATTTTAGAATGACTCTAGGGTTTCTAGATCGGGAGACTGAGTGGATGGAAATGCTATTCATTGACATCTCTCTCTCTTCCTTAAAAATCTTTAAAGGCTTTCTATTGACTACACTGATCCTCAAGGCTGAGAGAGGGGCATGTACCAGAATACTCCTGATAAACTGCATTTTGTTCCATTGCCTTTTTTTTTAATCATGATATTTAATTCAATTAAAAATCAATTTAGAGTGGTGCGATGGTGGCTCAGTGGCAAAATTCTCACCTGCCATGCCAGAGACTCAGGTTTGATTCCTGGTGCCTGCCCATGCAAAAAAAAAAAAAATCTAAATCTATTTAAAAGAAGCCCTAAGACTGATTTTAGTGAGAAGGGAGCATTGGGTCATAGAAAAAAGCCCATTTCCTTGGTCCAGTATTCAAACACTTCCAGGTACTTCCTCACAACTGCCTCTCAAACTACTTTCTCATTGCTCCTTGTAATAAATCCTTCACACCAATCCCAGCAGCTGAAGCCTCATTTCATTGCCCAGCTTTTCCTGGAATGCCCTCTCCCCTTCCCTGTAACCATCCTTCTCCTCCATACCATATACTCTTGTTGAAGTATTATCCATTTCTAAAGTCTCAATTTAAATGCAAATTCCTCAACAAAACCTCCTTGGATCACCCCCACGTTCACTGGATTCACCTCCTTCAGCTCCATCTTCCCCAAACACTGCATTTGCCCCTCTATTATGTACACTTCCTAGATGTCTTGAATTAAAATTGTCCACATGAGTCCAACCTCTTCATCAGATTATGAGTTCCTCCTGGACTGGAACCCTACCCCATTAATTTCTGTAACCCCACAGGTTACCTGAGGGTCTTGCACATCATGGTATTAATAGTGTCAAAAACTATATGCTGCATTCACACAGAATTTGAAAGCAATGGGTACTTTTTCTTTAGCTCTACCAAATACTTCTCTGCATATGTCTCATATTACATAGTTTATTGCTAGTAGAGTTACAGATGGATGGTCCTAGGAAGCTCATCCACAAATGGGATAAACTTTTTTTTCTTTTTTGCATGCTGTATGGCAGGGTCACATTTCATTCTTTTTCCATCTGAATATCCTGTTTTTGCAGCACCATTTTGTTGAATTTTTGTTGGGTTGGGTTTCTTTTTGGCGGGGGGAGTGCACGGGCTGGGAATCGACCTTGGGTCTCTGACATGGCAGGTAAGAATTGTACCACTGAACTACCCTTGCACCCCTGGGATTAGCTTTTTAACATCGCAACTGGACATAGGTGCGAGAGGAGGCCCCTGTGTCTGGCTATGTCTGGTCGTGTGGCATGTTGTTTGATGTGAAGCCACTGCCACAATCTATGGTGTGAATGTCAGGATACAGCTAAACTCCTATGGTAGGGAGTAAGCTCTCATATGAAAGGTGGTGTCATTTCTGGTGCTAATTAACCAGAAAAGAAGTTGAGCTCTTAGACCTAAAATCAGATGGGAAGACCTGGATGTAGAACAAACTTGGAATCTAGTTCTCCTGGTCTCAACTATCACTAAAAGTAGTGATATGTCTAAAAGCAGCTTCTGAACAGATGTTTGAATGGTGGGAACAGGTTAGATACTGGGAAGACAAAGGGTATGGAAATCTGGCCCTTGGCAGCTGGAGAAAGCTAATTTCAATAGTGGGTTAAATAGTGTGAGCACTGAATCTAGGAGTGGAGCAAGTTAGTGAAGACAACTGGAAACCTGTGCCATAAGAGTAAGAGTGGGTGATGCCATCTTAGGTTTCAGTCCTGGGAGTTTAGGAAAATTACCGGAGATTGCAGGGGAACCCAGGAGAGCTGTGTGCCCACATACCAGAGCCTTAATTAAAGGAGGGCACAATGATGGTGGCAGCAGAATCTGGATACCTGCTGTTTTAGTTTCCTAGGTTGCTCAAGCAAATGTCATGAAATGGGTTGGCTTAAACAATGGCCATTTATTAGCTTATGGTTTTGAGGCCAAATCAAGGCATCATCAAGTCAATACTTCATCCCCCCAAACTGTGGCATTCTGGGGCTGGCTGCCAGCAATCCTTGCTTGGCTCCTGTGTCACATGGCAAGGCACATGGTGGCATCTCCTAGTTTTTCCCTTTTCTTCTTGGTTCTGTGTCCAGCGTCTTGCTTCCATGGCTTTCTCTCTGTCTTTCTGATTTTCACTCTGCTTATAAAGGACTCCAGCAATAGGATTAAGACCCATTCTGACTGAGGTGGGTCACACCTTCTTAATTGAAGTAACCTCATCAAAAATTCTTATTTATACTATGTTCGCAACCAGAGGAATGGATTAAATTTAAGAACATGTTCTTCTGTGGTACAAACAGCTTCAAGCCATCACACTCCATCCTCTGGACCCCAAACACATGTTCTTCCTATATGCAAATAAATTAATTCCATCACAATATCCCAAAAGCATTAAGTCATTTCAGAAGCAAAGCTTAATACAAAATCTTGTCAAAATCCCTTATGGGTGTGAGCTGTCCTGGGGTAGAAGTCCTCTCTTCCTGTGGGCCTGTGAAACCTAGAGAACACGTTTTCTGTTTCTAATACACAATGGAGGTTCAGGCATATGATAAACATTCCCTAACCATCAGGAGAAATTGGAAAGAAAATAGAGGTCACAGATCTCAAACAATCCTGAAACCCAGCAGGGCATACTCCATAAGATTTCAAGGTCTGATAGTCATCCACGAAATGATGTTTTGTCATCTGGGACTGAGGAAGTGGCAGCCCCACCCCTTCCAAGTTCTTGCGCAGTGGTCATGCTCTCTCTAAACACTGGGCTGTAGGCTCCACCCTTTTCAAGAATCAAGATGGTGGGCAGGTTCCCCACAATGTCTGGAGCATGGGCTTCATCATCTCAGAGCACTGTGTTACATGGTAAGAAACTTAGCATCATCTCCTGGTCTCTCCCTTCCAGGTTCGTCAATGTCCAGCTTCATGACTTCTGTGGCTTTCCCTCTGTCTAAATTTCACTCCACTTATAAAGGTCCCCAGAAATAGGATTAAGACCCATCCTAATTGAATTGGGTCACACCTTAACTGAAGTCAACTTATCAAAAATTCCTCCTTACCGTGGATTCACACCCACAAGAATGGACTAAATTTAAGAACATGTTTTCTGGGGTATATTCAGTTTCAAACTACCACTCCCTTCAAGGGGAAGGTGAGATTGGGGTGGGGCTTATAGTTTAGTTAATTCTCTTCATCAAGACAGTCTTCTAAAACAAAATCACTGATGCTTTGGGCTTGCGTCATCCATGAAACATTCATCAAACATTTATGTTCAACACCTGATCAAAGTCAGGTCCCTGCTGGCCCAGGGGACTCTAAGATGAATCAGCCAGACCTGGTCCCAGGAGGCTCTCAATCACAGCTGGTAATCAAGGGCGATGCCATCCACAGGGAGTTATCATGGGAGTGGACCAGGAAACACCTCACAATATCAGTAGTCCACCGTTGTCCTCTGGGCTAAGCACTCCTTTGTCGAGATCACCATTTAACATCTAGTATCCCTGAGAGGGTCATAGTTATGTGAGCACAGGGCTAGGAATGCAGGCTTTGAAATAAATGCCTTAACACAGGGACAGCAGACTCTTTTTACCCAGGTTAGAAGGACACAAGAAGACCTTGTTCCGGGAGACTGACAGTGCAGACCAGACATATCACTCCTGCTCAACTTCTAACTGAGCCTTTAAAGCTGAAAGCACCCCTGGTCTTCATACTTGCTGTTCTCCCCAGGTTCCCATCTTAGGAAGGGCACTACCTTTCACCCCACTGTCCAAGCCAAGGCCTTGGGTATCATCCAAGACTCTTCCCTCTCTCATTAGTCACGGTCACTAAGTCTTCCTCCAAAAAATCTCCGGACTCTACCTCATCTTTTATAATTCTATGCCAACAAGCTCTAATGGTCTCCCAGCTTCTAGCACCCGTCCTAACAGGCACCAGAGGCTTCTGAAATGAAAATCTGATCCTGTCACTTTCTTGCTGAACATACTTCAGTGGCTTTCCTTTCCCAACAGAATAAAGTCCAGATTGTTCCATATATCATAATTCCCTTTTGCCTCTCTCTCTCTGCCCTCAGTATCAGCCATCCTGAACAACTTGCAGTCTTCTGAATATATTTTCCTTCTGAGGTAGATGAACATGTTCTTTCTTCTGTTTGAAATGTCCTTCTTGCTCTGGACAGCCTTCATGAGTCAGCTCAAGTATTACCTTTTGGGTTGGGCTTCTTCTATGGGTCTCCATGGCCCTCTGTGCCTCCATCCATAGCTGCACCTAGAAAAACTGTCTATAAAATGCTTGTCTCCACCAGGCTGTGAGCTCTGTAGGGGTGGCACCAGCTCTGATGTGCTCAGTACAGGGCTTGGCATATTGAAGGAGTCCAGGTTGAGTTTTGCAGATTCCCTCTGCTTACCAATTCTGTGTGTAAAAGTCCACCCAGATAGAAGTAGTGAGGCTGTGAGCATTTCAAAACAATTCCAGAAAGTGTCCTAGCAGTTCAGATGGCTCTGGGGTTGAGTGATTATGATTATGTATTTGACAGTGAAGTCAGAAGTAGAAACACCTTTAAAGCTATTAGGGACAATACTTCAGGGCACTGCAGTGTTTGCAACTGGACACAGTGACATCTGAAAATTAATCTAGATGTTTGATGAAGATCTGTACCATGTACTATGCTATGCGCTTTTACATAATTTATTATTGAAAGCCGGACTTTTTGTTTTTTTCTTTTTTTCGCATGGGCAAGCACTGGGAATTGAACCCAGGTCTCTGGCATGGCAGATGAGAACTCTGCCACTGAGCCACCATGGCCCACCTGAAAGCAGGACATTTTTAGAGTGAAAGGTGCAATAAATATTCCAGGACAACAGATATAAATCAGTTATATCTGTTGCCCCAGGCAACTAGGGCCTTACTTATATAGTCACACTTAGTGCTTTGTTTTTGTAACCACTGACACAATTTGTAAATTTGTGTTTACCAGCATTTCCTTATTGAACCTCTATTTTCTCATTAGATTGCAAAGGCTATGGTTTTGTTCACTAAACTCCAATACATGGTATATAGAAACCACTTGAAAATAATATGTGAAAAGGAGTAAGGAAAGAATAGAGTGAAGAAATGGGAAAGGAAAGATGGAAGGAGGAAGAGAGGGAGAGAAAGAGGGCAGGAGCTGGGATCTTACTCCTGGTCAGCTTGACTCCTATGTTAATGCTCTATGTCCTTGCTTGTGGTATAAAGGAGAAGGATTTTCAGGGAGAAAATGATTTACACAAGTAACTCAGCATCCATGGTGCACTTATGAAGATCGAACCAGCTGATGATCAACCTATTTCTGAACACAAAGATTTTCCTAATATCTGTATTACTCTGTCTTTCCCAATCTATGTTTTGCAACATGACTTACAAATGAGTGCACGGTGGTTTGTAAGCAAATCAATAACTTCTAATTGATGATGGCAATGGCTGGCTGAGGCTGCTTCCTGTTTAACAACCTCAAAACTTCCCTCCCACCCACCCACCCACCAGTCCTCTCATAAGGGATTCATCTAAAATGTCACTTTGTTCAAAGGTTCTCACTTTATCATTCCTCCCGGACCAGTGTCTATTCTTTCCCCATGCCTCATTGTCACCTCTGTGAATAACTGTTTCGTATCTATAAACCATATTATATTTGGCATTATAGGATTTGCCATGTACAATATGATACAATTCAACAAACAATCATTGAATATCTACCATCAGATCAGAAAAAAAAAAATGTTGGGACTGGTCTCTTTAAAGACAGGTAACAGAAGAAGGAGGCATCCTGATTCTGTGAGGTAATCTGCAGTCAACACAGAGCCTGGAAGGAGGACGGGACCCAGCAGACTACAAATACTGCCTAAGAAAATCAGAAGCAGTTTCTCTCCTCAAGAAAAGCTGATTGGGATGGCATCGAGGGTTCAGGGTAATAAAGGGATTTGATGAGCATAGTCGACACCTTCCTTTACAGACAGAAAGGATGAGTTGGAAAAGGGGGCAAACCTATTAGAGCTATGGCTGTTCAAACTCTGACACAGCAGGTGTATGCTATGGAAGGACATAGGAAAACAAAGTCCACGTAGGAGTGTCAAATTAACAGTTAAGCTTCAGAACCCAGATTACTGCATTGTACCTAAGGATCCTTGATCTAATACATCCATTTTATTTTTAAGTACAAGTTCCTGTCTGATCAATATATATTGTTCATTGATTCAGCATATATTCTATGAGTATCTTCAAAAAGACTAAGCATAATGAGTTACATGGGAGCATCTCTGCAGTACCCCAACTCTGGAACCTGTGATATTTTACCAATCAACATCCATCACCTGATGATAGTCAAGGGGTAATAAAATTACAGTCATCAAAGTTGGAAGGGACACAGATATAATTTCATCAGAATGTCTTCCAATTTAGTCTCCTCTATGCCATTTTTGACAGTGCCATTTAGCTTCGAGTTGAACACTTTAAGAAAGGCAAAATTCACACACCCACTCCATTCTAAGCCAGCTCTAATTGTCAAAAAGTTGCATTTCTCTATAGGCCCCACCACTTGTCCTCTACCTGGAAAATGTCTGTCCTACCCATTCTCATAGCTCTTTAGAGATAGAATGATTATTATATTCTTCCCATCTCAAAGTTATCTACAAAATCCCAATGCCTCTCCTATTTCTTACAGATAAGAGCTTGCCCTTACGAGGAGACTTGGTATGGATACCCATTGTCCTTTCTGCCCAGTTTCCCTTCTTTGTTCTCGAATAGCAGGCCTCGTTCTCTAGGAACAGGTTCACACATACTTCAACCATGTGGTTCTAGGGAGGCTGCAATGTCTTTATATATCCTTGTCTCCAGGGCCAGAGTTTACTTGCCCAATGGTTGACATTTCCTCCAAGCTAGACCAATCACAGTCCTTTCTGGAGATTTTTTTTTAAAAAAACTAGAACTGGAAAATGAGAAAAGATCACTCTCTAGCCATGGGAACCAATGGATGGCCTTTGATAGTCATGTTCCCTGTATGTGGAGACCAGTCTACAATCTTCAATTATCTGAAATACCCCAGTACTCTTCCAATACATTCTCCATTTTGGTTAAACTAGTTCAAATTGTATTCTTTGGCTTGTGACCAAAGAACCTTGTCAAATGTGGTTAACTTTGTACTCACAGGGTCATTATACATCTGGACGATGAGCTGTTTTACCCCATGCAGAGTCGGGTGGGCCCATGGGGAGGGATCCAGCCAGTGACGATTCAGGTCAAACCCCATCAGAGAGCACCTAGGCAGTACGCAAAGCAGAAGTCAATATTGACAGGACAAACCAAGCTTCTCCAACTTTCCCAGAGATAGTTCTAAGTACTTTACATGTATTTAATTCATTCAATGCTTTCAACAACCCTATTAGGTTATTGTCAGTATAATTCCCACTTAACAGATGAAGAAAATAAGTCACAGAGAAGTTCAAATATATTTCTGGGGATCAGTCTTACTTCAGAGTTCACACATCGAGACCAATAGATAAATGTACCTCTCCTACACAAAGCAGTAGAAAAATGTTCAGGCCCAAACCCAAAGTGTCATTCTTCTGTCTCACACCTACAGCTAATCCATTGTTTCTACCTTCAAAATACAGCCAGAATCCAATCCCCTTTTATCACCTCCACTGATACAAGCTTGAATTTGGACCAAGATTCAGAATATTGTAATACTATTCTACCTTGTCTTCTTGCTACCACATTTATTCCCCCTCACTTCATCTCTAACTTTCCAGTAGACAGAGTGAGCCTCTTAAAACATATCATTTCCTTCCTATGCCTAAATAGTTCCCTATTACACTCAGAATAAAAAGCAGTCTGTATACATGCTACAGGGGCCCATGTGTCAGCCCCTAATCTCTATAATCTCAGCTTCTACCACTCTCTCTCTGTGTCAGTTATTGGCCTCCTTACTGTCTTCTAACTTACCAGGTGCTTCTTGTCTCACGGCTTTTGCACAGGCTGTTCTCTCTGCCTCGAGTCCTCTTCCTCCAGATTTCTGAGTAACTAATTCTCTCACTTATTTCAAATCTTCGTTCAAATATCACCTGCTCAGTAAAACCAATCCTATCCACCTTCTCTATTCTTAGCTCTCATTAGGGCACATTAAATAACTTCATTAGGGCAAGCGCAGTTGCTACCTTGGTTCTCTTCCTCTCCCTCCTTCTGTTCTCTCTCCAGACCTGCCCAAGGTTGGGCCCATACTTGGGAAGGGATGCCTGCTCCAGGGCTCTGTTCCCATGCCTCTGTCCCCTGGGCTGATACACATTCTAGGCACTCTCCAGGCCACCCAGGCTGAGGTACAGTTCCCACAAACAACTGTGCTTGTTCACAGTTCAAATTAGTCTCACCATCCCAATTCTTCCTCACCAGTCCATTCTCCTATCTCCAGAATGAGTCTCCCACACAGATCCAGCATTTGTTTCTTGAACAAGATTCATTTATGGTTCCCCATGGCTTATAGAATAAAATTCTGCTCTTTACCCCAAATTCTAAACCAGTGGTAGCCATATCCTTCTCTCCTTTGTCTTTGCCCCATATTGCCTCCTGTTTTTCTTCTCGAGCTCACTATTTTTCTTGCCCCATCTTATACACCAAGCCCCTCTCTCTATTTTCTTAAGCAAAACAATTTAGTCCCCTTTCAGCTTATTAAATTTGCATTCCCACCTATCACCTTTCTTAGCAAAATAATATACTCTACCGGGAACCCTCTTCCCCTTAAAGATGACTGGGATGGGGATGGGAGGTAAATAATTAATAATTTCCCCCTAATGCTTAACCTAAGCATGGTGGGAACCCATGGGAGAATAACTGTTTTGTGGTTGAATGTGAGGAAAGTTTGCACTGAGTAGAAGCTATTTGAATTAGGTCTTGTTGAACAAGCGGAATTTTCCCAGGCATTAGGGGCAGAAAGCGGTGCAAGCAAAGAAAGGAACTGTGAAACTACCCGGAATATTGGAGAAATGGTTGGCAATCGGGTTTGGCTGGATCATAGGTGTGTGGTAAGGGTGTGGTGGTGATGATGAAGCTGTAAAGGGAGATGAGGTGAAATGTGAAGGGCGTACTAGCAAGGAGTTTGCATTATTTTGTCTTTGCATTGTCTTGTTTAGAGAAACCAAGTGCCAATGGCTTCTTATTGGTTGCAGAGCAGGAGCAGAGGCAGCCCTACCTAGCAGGTTACAACATCATCACAGTCAAGGCAACAAGCATTGTCTGACACTACTTTGTCCGAAGAACTAAATACTTTATTGAATTGATCCTGACAACAACCCTACGAGAGAGGTACTATTATCATTCCCATTTTACAGATGTGAAAACCAAAACACAGAAACATTTTAAACAACTTACTCATGAAAAGAGGTGATGTCAGTATTGGTGCTCAAGCAGTCTGACCACAGACCTTGAGCTCTTAGCCCCGTTACTAATAATAACTATTATTCAATGCATGTTTACCGTGTATCAGGCACCAGGATAAGGCTTTTAAATGGGTTTTGGCACTTAAACACATCAGTTGTACACTGATTTGGGACTGTTGTTAAGTATTTAGCCCTCTAGCCTGGACTCCTTCCACAGTAGCAGCTATTAGAATTGTGGCTAAAGCTAGGTCATCTGGATTTTTCATCCAGGGCTTCATGGATTCCATGAGCATCTGTGTCTCATCCATATTGTCTTCATCCTTATATTTCTGCTCTCAAAGAAATGGTAAATTCTAAAGGGTATTGTTCTGGTTTGCTAGCTGCCGGAATGCAACACACCAGAGATGGATTGGCTTTTAATAAAAGGGGATTTATTTTGTTGGTTCTTCAGAGGAAAGGCAGCTAACTTTCCACTGAGGTTCTTTCTTACGTGGAAGGCACAGGATGGTCTCTGCTGGTCATCTCTCTAGGCCCCTGGGTTCCAACACCTTTCCCCGGGGTGACTTCTTTCTGCATCTCCAAAGGCCTGGGCTGAGCTGCAAGTGCTGAGATGAGGAATGCTGAGCTGCTTAGCTGTGCTATGTTGCCCTCTCTCATTTAAGCACCAGCCAATTAAGTCAAACGTCACTCATTGCAGCAGACACGCCTCCTAACCGACTGCAGATGTAATTAGGAACAGATGAGTTTCACGTACCATTGGCTTATGTCCGCAGCAACAAGACTAGGTATGCTCACCTGGCCAAGTTGACAACTGAATCTAACTAACACAGGTATAAATCTAGCCTCCTTGCTTTCTTCCTTCCTTTCTCTCCTACCTCACTTGAGTTGAGCCTACACAGTATGTCAGGTCCTGGGGTGTGCTTCAGATTAGAAAGCGGAATCAAGTCAAACTTCTAAGGCCCTCAGAAAGCTTGCAGTCTACTGTAGGAAACAAATTTCTTGAGCAAACAGTTCCTTTGGAGAAGGCACACAGATAAAGACTGAAGACTCCAGACTCCCAGAAATTTAAGCCTTGGAGCTTAAATTCAAGTCCTCTAGGTATGGGCATATTTTTATACTTTTTCCTCTCCACCACCCAGCCCTGAAATTTAGCTGTATGTGTGGATTTACAGAGCTGCTGACGACCACAACAGGGTATCAGCCTCCTATTTACAGATGTCTTTTACCTTAGTCCCCCGGGGGAACTGAAAGAGCCATGCTTCCTGTCACAGTGCTGTTTCTGTCCTGAGTAAAATCTAGAGAAGAATAATATGACAATTTCCAGGAATATCCTTTGACTCCACAGGCAGATCTCATCAGAGGTCTTGCCTAGTCTTGCTGCTTTCCTAGAGTCAGGCTGGCTGAGAAATCCATCCCATGTGAGTGTGAGGATAATGTCCCATGGCATATGGAGGCAAGACCATCAAGTTCAGTTCCCCTGCTCTGCAGCTGGCTTACTGTGTGTCCTTGAGCTAGTTCCTGACTCTTTCTAGGCCTAAGTTTTCCCAACTACAGATGGAGAAGGGGAGTTGAACCACAAGCTTTTTAAGAGCTCTTTTAGCTGGGACTGTACTCCCCACACCCCCACCACCAGTGGAAAGGAGATTGCAAGATTGCAGTGAACCCGCTGTCCAGTATTTCTATGAGAACAGTGATGCCTGGATACCAATAATTCTCTGCTCTAAAGAGAGGGGTCACTGATGCTCACTCTCCTAACCAGGCCAGTAACCTCTTGACCTTGAACTTGGAAATGTGTTCCCTTTTCACTTGCCATTCCAATCTGAATATTTTTCTTTGTTATTAAACACTTTAGAGCTGCCATTTTAGTAGTGTTATAATATGACATATTATTCCATTGTATGAATCTGACATTTCCCCATTATGGCACATTTACGTGTTTTCAGTACTTCACTATTTTTAAAAAATGTACTGTTGAATATTTCTATTCCTAAAGTTGTTTTCATATTTCAGAATTTTTCCTTACAACAAAAGTAGAATTCCCAGAAGTAAAGTTACTTGGTAAGAGCTTTGACTGATTGTAAAATCACTTTATAGAACAAAAATGAGTTGTCACTTTAGAAAGTAGAAAAGAACAACAAAAAAGTAATGTCATCTTCCTATAACCCAAAGAGAACCACTGTTATACTTATGATGCCTTTCCTGCCACCTTTTCTTTCTGAATTTACAGTTGTAAGGGTAGCAGTAGCTAGTGTTTAATGAGCACTTACTATATGCCCTTACAGGGATAATCTTATTCATTCTTCACATGTCTCTTGTTAAAGCGCTGTATTTCCACTTATAGATAAGAAAATGATTTTAAAAATTAAACAACAACTTTAAGGTCACTGAGCTTCTATGAAGCAGAATTAGAATTTGTGTTCAGGTCAGCTTAATTCTCAGAGTGTAAAATCTTAACAATTACTCTCATTACTTCCTCTGACCACACTAAATTATCTTTCAAAAAGGAAACATTTAATGTTATGATTAATGTTTTGAACTACAGACTTATATATGCATTTCTTAAATATTTTGTTATGCTCTATAACTATTCTTGAGAGTAATTAAAGATGGACACACACTCATCTGAAACTTGCCCAGGGTCATTCAGATAGCATGTGGAGGAGCTAAATTCAAACCCAGGTCTACCCAGCTTCAATGCCTAAGCCCTCCTGGGAAACCAACAGTTTAAGTGAACTCTCTGCCTTTGATGAATGTTTCGGGTTGCTAAAGCTGCTGGAATGCAATATACCAGAAATTGGTTTTTATAGGGGATTTATTAAGTTATAAGTTACAATTCTAAGGCCATGAAAATGTCCAAACTAAGGCACCAACAAGAGGATAACTTCTAGGAGGAAAGGCAGCTGGCATCTGGAACACCCAGTCAGCTCGGAAGGCATGTGGCTGGCATCTGCTGGTCCTTGCTCCTGGTTCGTTGTTTTCAGCTTCTGATTCCAGTGGCTTTTCTAAGCATCTGTGGGTCATTTCTTAGCTTCTCCAGGACAAACAATGGATTTCATTTCTTTAGCATCTCAAAGGGCATTTCTGTCTGCATCTCCAAATGTCTGTGCCTGAGCTTTCTCCAAAATGTTTCCTTCTTAAAGGTCTCCAGGAAGCTGATTAAGACCAACCTTAATGGAGTCACATCTCCATGGAAACAAAGTAATCAAAATGTCCCACCCAACAATAGGTCTTCCCCCACATGACTGGATTAAAAGGGCGTGGTTTTCTGGGGTACATAACAGTTTCAAAACAGCACAAGGAAAATGTAAATTAAGGAGCAGGCACTAGCTTATGGACATCTGCAAATATAACAGTTCATTAAAGTTTTATTGAGAACTTTCTATATACTAAGCTTCAAGGTAGCAGCTGCTAGGATACAGTGATTATCAGAGATGTCCTGTGCCCTAATGAAGCATATAATCTAATGGGAAAAAGAAGATCAATCTTGAGTTCATGTCTACTTTATAATTCAACAGTGTTATAGGATTAATAAAAGAGAAGACATATGTAATGAACTTAGCCTAACACAAGTTCTGGAACATAATAGCAGTTCAAAATGCTTTTGTTGTTTTTATTGTACTTAATTATTATTTTATGCTACATCCTAAATAAGTGATATAGACTAATAGGTTTGTGGTCCATAGGAAGCTGGAATGGATAGCAGTGGTCAGGGGTAACCTCCCATCTCTCCTCTAGTCTGGAATCAGACAGATCTGAGTTCAAATTCATGCTCCGTTCCCTACTCTCTCTGGTGAGCATCTGCCCATTTTCTCTGGGGGATGTCTAGCATCTAACGATTAGATTAGGGAGGTTGGGGAGCAGATAGGTTACTCTACCACCTGTCTCCCATCACAGAAACCAGATGAGCCATGTCATCCCCCTTTGCGACCTGGAAGCAGGAGCCCATGCACAAGAAATGATCACTCCTGCCCCAGACTTAACCTTGGGAATAAGTGATGCTGGGTCACTGGATGGGTCATGTGGCAGAGCTGCCATGGATTATTTCTGCCCCATACAGCTATTTTGTTAATTGTTCATTTTGTCAAGTCTTGCTCTCCAGCTTTTGGTTGAGTCCCTTCCTATAAATTCCCTTTTTGCTTGAGTGCTGCAGTCAGTCTTTGTAACTTTAACTAGAAGCATCTCTAACCATATGGCCTTATGGGCTAACTTATAGAAGATTCCAGTGAGCTGTATATTGTCTACCACCCAGCAGTTGGTCATCAAATAGAGGGAACCACTGGTCTGGGTATTGAGCCTACAGAACTCTTTAGAAGCTAAAACACTTGTGAAACTCCTCAGTGATAAGTACCTATGCTGGGTACTTGTTGGGCTTAAGAATATACTTATAATGGCAATTGGTCTATCAGTAGGTGGGCATTAAAGAAGCAAGAGCCCTGGCTAAATATCAGTGTTTCAGGCCCTGCCTCCAATATGCTGTGTCTTCTTGGGCAAGTTATTTCCCCTCCCTGGCCTTTGTACTCTTCTCTTACAATGAGGGGGTTATTCTTCATTCACAGAGCTCTCTTCCAGTTCTCTCATTATATCATCCTAAAGCATCAGTAACTGATCTTTACTCTCAGAGCCAGGGATTCTAAGGAAGCACACATTTCCAATAAAGTTAAGTTAAAAAACAAAGACAACAACTCTAGAAAAGAAGGGCTGATACTATTTTTAAAAGAACTCTAAATAGCCAAGAAATACCAATATTTCAACATCAATTGGATGCATTTTTCAGATTTGTGTGGGGCCCAATTCCTAACTCTATGAGTTCACAAGGAGCTCTGAGCCTTGAAGGAAAAAGCAGTTTGCTAAAAGTCAAGATCTGAGAGAGTATTCTAAGCAGAGCATGTGCAAAGTCAGGGAAGTGTTGATGGTCAGAAATTGTACATATTTCTAACAGACTACGAGTTTCCCGTGCTTGTGTCTCGACTGGCTTCAGGTGCACAAAGGCCAGGGCTGCACAGACTCTTTCTCTTCATTTATTTCAGAACCAGAAAAAAGACAAGAGAATAGACAAGATGACCTTCAGATGCCAAGTTCTCACTCCTATGATTGCCCTCTAGAGTCAGCGAGTACAAAATCTTGGCTCTCTGCCCAACCTTTTCTCCTTGGTATTCTTCTATTCTGTTATTTATTTTTAAGATGAAATTTCTGCATGAGCTCAAAATCAGACTCATGGCCTTACAAGACTGGGGCTACTTATGAGTCAATAGGATAGAATATTTCGCATTAGGACCATTCTAGGAAATACAAATATATGGAGGCCATATTTGTATATGATTGCAAAATATATACTTTCTTTCTCTTGTGCTAGAGGTATTCTTGAGTATCTTTACTTTCTTCCAGACTGTGAGCTCCAAAAGGTCAGAAAATATATCTGAGTTATCTTGCCTGCCCCGACCCCATTATCTACTATGAGATAATATTCTCTACTATAATATAACATTATCTACTATAAACCCAGGTGCAGAGAAGGTTTAATATAGCTATTGAATTAATGAGTGAGTGAATAGCTGCATAAATGCATGAGGGTATACCCTGCAGGTTTGCAAAGAAAGTGTAGGCAATTTCTGTACACATATTTTGAAAAATATTTAAGCACTTGTGCATGCTAGACACTTTCACCATAACCAAGTGAGGTAGGTATTATTTATCCCTATTTTATAAATGAGCAAATAAAATCTAAGATGTTTGACCTTGAGAAGGTCACTTGACAAT
Source organism: Myrmecophaga tridactyla (assembly GCA_004026745.1). Classification (NCBI taxonomy): domain Eukaryota; kingdom Metazoa; phylum Chordata; class Mammalia; order Pilosa; family Myrmecophagidae; genus Myrmecophaga; species Myrmecophaga tridactyla. Next base: position 68,152 of record PVIY010005699.1, on the reverse strand, counting down.
TACTAGGGTGTGAAGCTGGCTTCAAGTCCAGGTCTTGTTGGTTCCAGAATGGTTCATGATGACCTTCTGAGGTCTCCTTAGCTATCCAAGAAACTATGTGATCGTCCCAGTTTGGCTTCTTTCTCTGTCCCGTTTCCTCCTCCTCCATCAATGGCAGAGACACACTGGTTCCAGAGAATATTATTCAAATGACATTATGCTTCATCCCTGTTGCAGTAATGGCAGCTAGAATGAGAGCAATGATTTCAATTCCCCTCTTTATGATTTCCTTTTATCATCACTAAAGGAATGTAGAAAAAAAGGCAGTCTTGGTGACTTCAAATCAATCTCACATTGAGCACTGTGGGGCTGTGTGCTCCTGGGAGGGTGGCATTGACAAGCAGAGATGTATAGGTCATGTGTCCAATTGTCCCCCAAACACAGCAGGTTTTCAGCATTACCAATGGGATGGATTGGATTAAGTATATTTACACCAAAAGCAAAATAAATATTGCTTTATTTGATGCCACTAAAAGTTTGAGATTCAATTGCCCTTGGCCTGAGGCACCTTCCAGTTCTATTGATTGGCTAGTGTCAGTGTGCCAGACAATCTGTCATCAACAGCCTCTGCAAAATTCTTAGGAGATGGGGTGAGCTCTGTTGGCGTGTAGATGGAAGATAGTAGGCAAGGCCCTCTGTACCAAGCACGAGAGATAATCGTAACACATCACTCTCTGCCATCACCACCAAGGTATTTAAAGCATTTCCCTCACATCCCTTCTTAGCGCATCACGACAAGGAGATATCTGTGACCAGTGCTGAGAAGCAGAAAGGAGGATGGATAGGAGTATAAACTTGAAAATCAGAAAGACTTGGGTTTGATTTCCAAGTCTGCCACTGAGTAGCTTTGTGACCTTTGACAATTCACTTTTTTTGCTCAAAGGCTTGAAAGCTCTAGAAGGGCAGAGACAGAATCCATCTCATTTGCTATTGAGTTTTCAGTGCTAGCGTGATGTCTGGTACACAGTAGACTTTTAGTTAAACTGTATAAGTGTAAGCTCAGAAAGATTAATTTGTCTGTAGTCTGACAAGGACAAGTGACAGAGGTGGAACTTGAATGCAGTCTGCCCAGTTCTAAATCCTATGTTCTTAGCCGCCACTCAATTCTCTCCAAGCAGTCCTGGGAGTCAGGTCAGAGACTGATAGAGGGACTGCCCTTCATGTGAGATGCGGGTGCAGTGCCAAATGCCTTCTTTTTAAAGAGGGAAAACTGGTCTTAAATGGGGAATAGCACAAAGGGTATCTTTATGAAAATTTTCAAAAAGTCCCTCCCCCCCACCCCCCAGGCTGACATGTCACAATCAGGTACCCCACTGGGTCGGTGAAGTACAAAATAATGCTACTTGCTCTGACAAGACTTCATATTGGAAGCAGAGATGCAGCCTCCATTGCCCCTTGACCAGGAACATTTGGGCAGAGCACAAACTGTACGCACACTTGAGGCAGAGTTGCCCAGGGTTACTGCATGTGTTCATAGCAAAGCCAGGATTACCACTCAGGTTTCCAAAGTTCAGCAAGGTCTTTACCTTTTAATGGTGGCCTTCCTGGCAAGATGGCAGGATGGAGGCTGAGGGGAGGCGGTGGCTCAGATCATGCTTGGAAAGGGATCATATCCAACTCTCAACCTGCTGGGCCCCTTCTCCTAGAAATAATTCCTAGTAGACAAGGAGAAGCTGTGTGAGAGTGCCTTCTCCCTGCTCCCTTCCTAGGCAGGGCATATATTTCAGGAATCCAGTTTCTTTCCTTTCTGCCTCCTGCTTAGCAGCAACAAACACTGGGTTAAGGGGAATTTCCAGCACTGCTACTTAAATGATTCTTAGAACCATTCACCAGCAGGAAGGACCCAAGATTTCATAAAGTCTAACCTCCATATTTCAAAGATCGGAAAATTAAGGCCAAAGGGGCAGGAGGGGTTTGCCGAGGTCATGCAGTTATTAAGGGTAGAGTTGGAAGTTGAATCCAGAAACATTGGATTATTTTTCTCTATATAAGAATGCTGACAAGAAGTAAAAAAAATCATTTTTAAAGGCCTGAGGTGGGACATTTTCTAAGAGAGTGCACTGGCTCTTGGGGCTAGAAATTAGGTACTTCAATTTTTTAAGTGCAAAAGGGCAAAAGAAACACAAAAAGGAAGAAAAGCCTTTTAGATCTTCACAAGATCTGGGAGCTGACAAGACCCCTGCCCACCTGTTCCAAGGCTGAGAAATGGCTTAGATTAATAATTCTGAGTATGGACTCTGGACCCACCTGCTCTGGATAGAATCATATCCTGACCACTTATTGCTATGTGGCTTAAATTCTCTGTGCCTTTGACCTCATCTGCAAATTGGGGTTTGTACCTACCTCAGAGGTTTGTTTTGAAAACTAAGGGAAGTAATCCATGTAAAATGCTTAGGGCAGAACCTAGTTAGAGATAAGGGCTACACACCTTGTTAGCTTGTTCTTCCGGTAGGACCTTGGTATGACATTCAAGTTCCTCCACAATCTAGTCCCCACTTTAAAAATTTTTTTTTTTGCATGGCCAAGCACAGGGAATCGAACCTGGGTCTCTGGCATGGCAGGTGAGAATTCTGCCACTGAGCCACCATCGCACCACCCATCCCCATATCTTTACTCTAGCTTTTTCTTGTGACATGTCCCCAATCTGTTTACCATACAAGGCTAGCATATTTTACAACCTATGAGCCACCTGCCAAAAGGCAATTCTTCCAAGCCACAAGCCTCTGCCTGCTGTCTTAGCTGGTTCCTAAAGGCATTGCACGCACTGGGTTCTCTAGACTGTGGCCCTGAGCTGGTGCACCAATGTACCAGACCACACGGCATTCCCCAAGGATTCCTGCTCACTCAGAGGCTTGGACACTCCAGAGCACTTGGACTCTGAGTCAGGCTCTCTGGGTTTCACTGCTGGATCTTCTATTTACTAATCGTGGATGCTTAGGAAAATTAGTTAACCTCTCCATGTGCCTCAGTATTTTTATCTGTAATAGGAGGATAATACAAGAACCTACCTCATAGGTTCATGAGGTTGTTGGAAGGAGCCTTCCACTGCTTTCATACCTATGGAGAGACAGACCTTCTAGTCCCCAGGAGTAAAAAAAAAAAAGGCCCTTCCTACACTTCAAAGAAAAGAATGGAGCTTATCTGATTGGTGAACAAGAGAAAAGGAGTGGCACCTAGCCTAGTCCCTCCTGGCATATTGCTTTCGGATCTGGAAACCTGCAGAAAGGGTACATTTTGGCCTCTCTGCCATGCAGTGTGCCTTTGGAGAGGCCACTCACTTCCTGCTCTGCCTGTGGCTATAGGGGAGGTTGAATTTCAGGGTAAAGTAAACGGATTTTGGCTGCAGATATAAGCCATTCCTTCCGAATTCAGCTTTTATAAATAGTAAAGCTAATTTTTGTATCATTTAAAAAATTGTGGTAAAATATGCATTACGTAAAATTTGCCATTAGTGACATTGGGTAAATTCACAATGTTGTGCAACCAGCACCACATCTTGTTCCAGAACATTTTCAGCATCCCTAAAGGGAACTCTGCACCCATTAAGCAGTCACTCTTCATTCCTCTCTCCCCCAGACCCTGGCAACCACTAATCAATCTCTCTGTCTCTGTGGGTTTGCCAATTCTATTCCATATAAATGGAATCATATAATATATGACCTTATGTGTCTGGCTTCTTTCACTGAGCATAATGTTTTCAAAGCTCATCCATGTTGCAGCATGTGATAGCACTTCATTCCTTTGCATGGCTGAATAATATTCCATTGTGTGGATATACCATACTTTGCTTATCCATTGACTGGTGGATATTTGTATTGTTTCTACTGTTGGCTGTTGTGAATAATGCTGCTATGAACATTCATGTATAGGTTTTTGTTTGAACACCTATTTTCAATTCTTTGGGGTCAAAACTCATATTTTGACCTCAATCTTTCTGATGCCCACATTTACTTCTAAGTTGGTAGAAGTAGGATGAGAGTGGGAGCAGGAGTGTGATAAATCACCCTACTAAATCTCCAGGGGTGAAAATACATATAAAGCACTTAGAAGAGTATCTAGCAGCTTGTATAAATAAGGCCAATAATGTTTATTATTATGAATATCACTATTATTATTTAACATTATTATTCCTTTGGCTTAGAACACATTTCCATGTTCTTCTCCTGCTAACTCCCACTCAACATTCAATGTTTATCTCATGCAATACCGCCTTTAGGATGTTTTCCCCGACTCCTCTATCCCCACTCTCATGCTGGGTTAGGGTATGCCTCTTCTGTGACCCCACAAACACCTGGTAGTTCCTCTACCAGAGCAGCTGTCTTCAATTCTGACTGTGAACTCCTCAACCACTAACATAGGGGCAAAGCTAATCTCATAGCTCCAGTGCATGGTACAAAGTATGTGCTTGGTGAACATTTGAGGGAAGGAAGAAAGTGAAGGAGGAGTGCAGGAAAGAGAAGGAAAAAGGGAGGTGTTATGGATTGAATTGTGTCCCCCCAAAAGATACATTGACGTTCTAATCTCCACTACCACAGAATTTTGACCTTATTTGAAAATATGGTCATCACAGATGCAATTAGGCAAGTTAAAGCGAAGTCATACTGGAGTAGGGTGGGTTTTACTCCAATATGACTGCTGTCCTTACCAAAAGAGAAAATTTGGATATAATCAGACAGAGGGAAGAAGGCCACTGAGGCAGAGAATGCTATGGATTTCCAGCCAGCCGCTGCCAGAAGGCAGGAGAGAAGCATGCAACCGAGTCTTCCCTACAGACTTTGAAGGAAGTGTTCCCTGCCTGCACATTGATTTGGGTCTTCTAGCCTCAGAACCGTGAGACAATAAGTTCCTATTGTTTTAAGCCACCCAGTTTGTGGTACTTTGTTTCAGCAGCCCTAGGAATCTAAGATAGGAAGGAAGAAACAATTTAGTTGAAAGATTTATTAAGCAGAGGCAAAGTGCCAACAAAGACACAATGTGAACATCAGAAGGTGGGTTTAGGGCAATGGATAGAGCCTGGGAAGAGAATAGGATTGGGTAGGGGTGAAATGCAGAAGGGGCAAGGTGGACAGTGGAAGATGGGTGGAGAAGGAAGTTCAGGAACATCTGTGTAGGCCTTGAATCTAGGCTAAAGAGCTTAGGGAAACAGGGAGCCTCTGAAGGATCTTACACAGAGAACTGGCACTATTCAGGCAGTGGTTTAGGAACCAAGACCAGACATGATGAAGTTCTTCATTCTATCTCATTGTTTTGCTCCTTCAGACTCCTCAGCCACTAATTCTGGATAACTGACTCCTCAGAGGCCTGTCTTCACCATAGAATCAATTATTAAAATCAACTTTCTATCCACTCTAACTTTGAAATGCTGTTCAGCTGCTTGCAGGGACAGAGATGGGGACCTGCCTCCACAGACATCTAGCCATCTGGCCTTTTCTGCAGAACCTGGTTGGGAAGCTCATTTGAATAATTGGTTTGGGATGTGTGCACTTATGGGTTAGACAGCTGATTATGCTGCCAGTCCCAATGTCCTTTCAGCTTCCATAGAAACAACATTCAGGTTACATAAAGCAGGAGAACAGCCACTGGGAGGTAAGGGTCTGTCTGGCCCCTGCTGTCACTGATGCTTCATTTAGACTAGAGAGCAAGAGATCTGGTTCCAGTCTCATCTATGTGGCTCACTGTGTGACCTTGAGAAATTTACTTAGCCTCTCTGTGGCTTGGTCACTTCTTTGATCAAAGAGGTGGAGTGACTGCTGCCCTGCCTATGCCACAGGCTTTTTGCAAGGCTCTAAAAGAAGATGGGGTGGGGGTAACTTAGCAGAATGCAAGTGGAAGCAAAGATTTAGATTGAGGTGTACTCAATGTCAGACAGCACCGTAAATGTGGGCTGTCTCAGAATAGTCTCAGGATGAGGTTTGTGATGACCCCTTCCTAATCCCACTCTACTAACCAGTTCTATGACCTTGAAGGTGTTACATAATCTATGTGTGCTTCAGGTTCCTCATCTAATATTTGAGAATAGTAATGGCATTGTTAGGATTAGATGAAACATCTAATTCTATGCAAAATGCTAGAATAGTGGCAGGCCCAGAGTGTTCAATAGATGTTAGTTCTCATTCTCATCATTGTCATCATTATCATCATGATCATAACTGCTCAGTCCTGGACACCACACTTCAAAAATAGAGAATGACAAACATCTGGAGCATGTTCAGAGGACAGCAGGGAGGACAGGTAGTGGGATGGGTTTCACATTACATATGAAAAGTTGGAAGGGTTAGGGATGTTCAGCCTGGAGAATAGGAACTGGTGGTGTTGGAATGAGTGGGGAATGAGTTAAATTGGGGACATATAATCTTCAAACAGCTGAAGCGTTACCATATAAAAGATGAATTGGACCTGAATAATTCTGCAGAGGGCAGAGGCAAAGTTATATGTTTCAGATTTAGACTGAATATAAAACACTTTTAACAGTCAGAGCTGGCAATAGTGGAACATGATTTGGAAGGGAGGGAACCTTTCCTGCTTGGAGGTGTACAAGCAGAGATTGCAAAGCCATCTCTCAAGGATTCTGCTGAGAAGATTCCTGTCACAGGTAGGGCACTGACTAATGTCTCTGAGCTCCCAACCCACTCCAAGATGCAGTGGCAGAGGCACCACATAGGAAACATGACTGGAGTAGGGGAAAGAGGCACAGCCTCAGAAGGGGTTGGCAGATCTTTCAATGAGACGATACTTGCAGTTGATCTTTGTTTTCTGTTTCTAGCTTGAAAAAAAATGTTTTTATGCTGTCACAGAAATAGAGCATTGATATGTATTTTACATTTTACATAGCTGATTTTATGTTCTATCTATTTTGGACTATTTTAAATGTTTCCTCCTCTGGGATGGCACAGTGGGAGAGGCAGGCCAATTACAATGGCATTGCATGCACGTGTATGTGTGTCATGGGAGCACCTCCCCAGGTATTTCACCCTCTATTACGCTTAATGACATTTTTCTGTCCAAATCCCTCTGCTCTTTTCTCCCCAGTGAACTTCTGTATATTCTGAATTCCTTAAAAACCCTTCCTCATCAACCCCAGTCAGAAGGAAGCACTGGCTGCTTTCAGGACTTGGTGTAGCATGACCCTACTCTGATCCTTCCTGCCTGGGGGACCTGGAGCAAGTTCATCGATGCCTTTTTGCCTCGATTTCCTTCTTTATAAAATGGGGCTATAGTACTACCTCCATCACTGTGAAGATTAAATGAGATAATGGGTATAACGTTCAGTTAGTAGCCACTTAATATACACTAGCTATTGTTATATCACTAGACTTCCATAGCATCCCTCACACACACCTCTAGTATGAATATTGGGCTTATCATTGGCAAGGGCGGCTTCTGATGGCCTTCTGTTTCCCCAAGGCCCAGTATAGGCCTCGGCACCCAGCAGGTCCTCAAAGAACTTTAGTGAAATTGGATTTAGTGCACCAAAGCATCTCTTGCTGCATGAAGCTCTCCAGGGTCAACAAACATAATGATGGTGGAAGCCGGTACCGGGTAACAGCATCCATTTCCACCATGGGGTCTGCAGTGCCATGCTATAAAGCACAGTCAATTCTGCACCACCCTTGGAGGTCTTTCTTCCTCCCCACTTCCACACTCCCAAGAAGCACTGAAATTTTCTGAAGATGAGAAATTTCACAGCATCCTGCTATCTTTTGGGTAACTGCGTATTTCATGATGACTAATAGGCAATTACTATGGTAATATTGCAATTCAGCATGTGTGAGGTTTGGGAAATGAGAAATTATGGGTAACTACTTTGGACTCATTTCTATGGTAACAAAAAGTAATTGTCATTAAATACCAGTTATACTGAGGCTGTACCTGGTAATTATAGATTTTTATGCCCAGAAACATAAATAAAACCAATAAATTTATTCAAAGGTCTATGACTGTTTACTTATACGTGGCTCTATGGAATACACAATGACAAGCACCTAATTAAGAAATGCAAAGCCAACTCAGAGTTTCATATTGTCATATGGAGATGGAGAGTCTGTTTTTCAATGCAAGGTAATTTGCAGAGGAAAACACAATGGGGTACAGGTGGGGGTGGGGCTGCCTTCTGTGCCCAGGAGGTAATGGAAAAGAGGAGGTGACAGAGAGTGTGCAAAGTCTGCGATGTGTGTGGACAGCCATGTCTACTGCAAGATACTGAGAATTACCAACCAATTCTAGACTGCCTTAGCCCATCATTCTCCCACCCCAATAGCTTTCCAACTAGGAATCACCTTGCAGCTTCTTGGCTCTGCAATAACCCACATTAGAGTATTCATTCCTTAAGACCCCTAGGCCCTAGATCTCCCCAGAACTCTTTGAAGGAGATGCTCACTTTGCAAAGTCGAGAGTCAATCCATTATTGACAGTGACTCTCCCCAGTGCTTCTACTAAATAATAGAAGGTGGCTTCACCTCATTTTCCTCTTCCAGGGAGGCAGGAAGGAAACCGAGGCCACTGGAAAAGAAATGTCTAAGGACAAACCAGAAAGTGCGGGAGAGTGGGAAAAGTTAGACTGATACTTTGCTTCTATCTACAGCATATAAGCAAAGGCAGTGTTTGGAAATGGGGCGAGTCCTTGGATCTACCCTGTGGCCTTATATGTGCTTTTCACCTTCTCAGTTTCCCCTCTGTTCGAATGGATATAATTAAAACCAGCTTTCCTTTCTCAAACTATTATTTTAATAATCATTATGGTCTTTAAAGTGTCTTTAAATACAACAACAAAATGTGGCTGTGAATCCAGAATTTGCTAAATTATTACAATAGTTCACCAGAGTTTATCTGTTGGTGTTCATGTCACAACAACATAAGATCAAAACAATCCAGATTGTAGTAACTGGGGAATGTGGCTTTGTGTCATAGCACAATTATTAAATGCTGCTATTTAGTCCATCTATTTATTCAGAAAATACATATCAAGGGCCCATTTTGTTCTACGCATTGTGCCAGTCTTAGTGGGTACAGAGGAGAACAAGGTAAACAAATTCTTGACTTCATGAAGTTTCCAGTCTAGAGGTGAGACAGTCATTGAACAGTCACATAAATAATTCATGATTCTAAATTGGGGCAAGGGTTACAGAATGATAGTAAGGAGTGCTGTGCAAGTATAGTGGGAGACCCAGTTTATATTGGAGGCTCTGGGAAAGCCTTTCTGTTAAGTGGCGTCAAACTTCAGACCTGAACTTAAAAAAAAAGGCCAGTGTAATTGGAGTGTAGTAAGTGAGATAATGTCTTTATTATGCACCATAATATAATTATTATCTATTGTCACATCATTTCATAGAACAGTTATAAGAAGCTACTTTAGAGTATGCTATAGTTGCTATATATTGTTGCTATAAACTTTAGTATAGTGACTATATACTGCTACTAAAAAGCACAGCCTAGTACCATATACAGGAGTCTAGTTAGTGATATTGCTGCTCTTTATCTAAAAAGCATTATCTGTTACAGTATAGCTGCCCTCTATTACTGCTATATGCTAGAGTGTACCTTCTCTGTTTTACCATAAATATCATTAATTTAGTCCTTATATTATTAAAATAAGCTTAGCATGAGCCAATCTGGGAAATATCCTTGCTTATCCAATCTAGATTGCATTTACATGCTTCTTTAATGTGTAATCTCAGTCACAATAATGATAATTAGAAGAGAAGAAATGAATTTTTATTTGGAACTTACAATGTGCCTAGTGCTGTGCTTTAATGCATGATTGCACCACATCCTCACAATGCTTTTAGTATCCTCATCTACAGAGGAGAAGAATGAAAGCTAGAGAGGTCGCGTAAATCACCCAAGGTCATACAGCAACCAGGTGCAGAACCAGAACCTGAAATCCAATCTGACATCCCAGTCCATGTCCTCAACAACCTGACCTTCACTCCCTCCAAAGTTCCTGCCTTCACCTCTCACACTGCAGGGAACTGGCTTTTTGAACATCTCTCCAGCCCAGCAAAGGGCTTGAGGGCAGGTCTAGCTCTTGTCCCCACGCAGTGTTTGGCGTGTCTGGTGCAGGCTGTAGAAGCCTTTTAGAACAGCAGTGAGAACAGCTGGGCTCAGACACAGCTGCATCCAGGCCTGCTCCTCACATGCCTCCACCGAAGGCAAATTATTCAACTTCTCTGAGGCCTGAGAGACTGTGCATCCTGAGGGAAATGCTGAAAAAGTAAAAGCCAGGGTGTGGGAGAAATAGGAACCAGGTGGCCACCTGAGTTCCAACTGTTTTCCAGCTCTTTACTCAGTTCCTGCGAGGTCCAGCTCTATTTACTGTCCTGGTATTCTGAGAAATATTTCCCTGCCTCTGTTTTACTTTCCCTCCCTCCTTCTTTCCCTCTCTGCCTTCTTGTCTATTCTCTTACTTCTCACCCTCTCTCCTTTCTTCCCTCCACTTTTCTTCTCCCCCTCCTTATCTCTTCAAGACAAACAAAGCCTAGTTTGAGTAGATTTTTATTATTTGCAAGCAGAAAATCCTTAACAAAGACTCTCCTTCACCAAGTTGTTGTGCAGATTATATGAGATAGGCATGTTTTAGTGTTTGACACAGCACTGGGCTGGCAACCAGAATTCTTGGAGTGGCATTTTCCTGAATGTGTTTTGTAAACTCTAACACTGCTAAACGACTCTATAAGAAGTGAGTTCTGTGATACTTACCTTGGGAAACACTGCAGACTATATCTCCTCTTGAAAGTCCCTATGTTTATAGCATATTCTGAACTCTAGCATATTCTAAACAGCAGAAGCCCTGTTGTATAAAAACATGTTTAATTTTGCTTAACTCTGTATTTACCAAACTTATCTCACCTCCTAACTCTTATTTTCCCTCTTAATGCCTTATTGAGTCCCACCAAAAACCATGCTGCGTTGTGGCTGTGGGAGGGACTGGCCTGGAGGACCCGACCTCAAAGGCAACTTGAAACTCTCAATTCTGAGTCTTTATTACTATTTTTCATATTTTCCTAAGCTTTAGTAGTGAATTCTCATGAATTGATAGGCTCATTGTTGCTACAGAGCTGTTTTAGCAAAAGATTAATGCCCGTAGTTAGAGATTTCCTCCGCTCCTCATAATGAGAATCACGTATTCTCACTAGGAGGATATCTGGGATTGAAGCATGAGTATGAAACCATTTCTGAGGGTTGGAGCACTTTTATCTTGAAGCCCCAAAATTGTAAAATCTGGAGCTTCAAGACGTGTAGAAAGCATCTATACCCTACTGGCCATCTAAGGCCCAGAGAGGAGAGGCATTTTGGCCAAGGTCTCATCGCTCTTTCGAACTCTTCCTTCTCCACACAGCACATGATGACGTAAATATGTGGAGTGGACAGTACAGACTTCTCTCTGACTACCACCTCTTTTGTAATTAAACAGAAATGTTAACATAAATCAAATGCTCTTTCCACCACTATTATCACTAACAATGCCTCCTGTCCTGGGAAGGTGGAAAGGCATTGCTGTTAGGCCTGCAGCAAGCCATAAAACCTGCAAATGCTAATGAACCATCACTTCAGCCGATTAAGAAAGGAAGCAAAATTGTCTTTAATTAAGCCTTCATTCACCCCTTGGGCTGTCTCTAATTCATACCCAAGAGTATCAAGAAGTCTCTCTGGACCCAATTGCAATGCTCTTGGGAAGTAGTAAATCAACTCTGTAAAATGGGCCTGGTTGGGGGTCAGGAAATTTGGGTGCTGATGCTCTGTCACTGACCCTAGGCAAGAATTTCTCATCTCTGGGGCTCTGTTTCTTTATCGGCAAGACATCGCTTTCATTCACTCATATTCATCAAACATTTTTTGAGCATCTACTATGTACTGATCCCTGCTGATAGCCTCCAGGGATGCAAAGTCCATTAAGACTCTGTCCCTGGTACCTGATGATGTCTCATATGTTTCATGCAATGGGACAAGACTTATTCAGTAGCCAGGCTTGTGGGAGTTCAGAGAAAGGAGTGACCAACTCTGTTTGGGGACTTTGGAACATTTTCTGGAAGGTACATGAGCTGAGTTTTAAAGAAGCATTAGTGAGATGGAGAAGGGATGAGTTGATTCAGGGCATAGGGCAGCATGCATGAAGGTAAGGCAGCATAAACCAGCATGAGCTAGGATTCGCTCAGTGACTAGTGCAACAGTTCTAAAAGGGGAAGATAGGAGAGGAGGCAGAACTGTGGATAAGCAGGCACCAGGCCACACAGAGCCTTGCAAGTGAAAGTGAGGATGTTATCCTAAGGGTCTAATCGGCTCAAAAGCTCTATAATTTGGGTGATGATTCAGCTCATTCACCATTTACTGGCTGTGTGACTTTGGGGTAATCAGTTTCCTCAGCTGTGAAATAAGAGTAACAACTACCTAATCACAGAGAATTCAATGTTCTTTTGCCAGATGATCCACTGGGCAATGGAATTTTAAACTATAACTCATGGTGCTAAGCCAGAAGAAAGAGAGTTCAAGATATGAGTGAATGCGTGAGTGTGGGGTTAGCTGGTATGTCCACAACAAAGAGAAATGTTGATCTGAGTCACTACTCTCTTTCATTAATGATCTCCAAGAAGAAACACAGAAACAAAATAGTAACCATTATAATCACCATATGACATTCTGCAGAACACCTTCATTCCCACCCTTTCTTTTGATTTGTACAGCTGCCCTGACAGCTAAGTAATTATCATCTCCATTATGCAAGAGAAACTGAGCATCAGAGAGGAACGGTGAATTGTCCAAGGTTATATAAGAAGTAGGTGCCAAAACAGATACAAGAAGTCCTGATTTCTCACCCAGGGAGCTATTCAGAAAACCCCAGGAAGTGATTTTAGGTGGCTGTGTACAAAATAGCCAAGGCTCATCAGTCAAATTCACAAGTAGCAAGTTTCACTTCCTCTAATATTCTCAAGGGTAGTCTGAAAATTCTTCCACAAAAATATAATTCCTATTCCTTCTTGCTTTTATACCTATATCTTATGACTGCTGGCTTCCAAGCATTCTCTCCAGCCTCTCACCTGTAATTGCCCAGGTAGACTCCATCAGGGTTGAGCATTGGTGCAATCTTGAAGACGAGGTGTTCCCGTAGGACACGGGCAATAGGGTGCTGGCTCACAAGGAAGTCAATGATCCCTAAGGAAAGAGAAACATCTGGGTTAACCTCAAAGTGTTTCAAGGAGGGAGCACATTTTTTTCTCAGCTTGGAATACAGAAAGCGCGCAATCGGTGACTTCTGGCTTGTGTCATTATTCACAAGTGTGTGGCTATGGAGTTAAGTGTTACCCAGTGAACATTTAAAAATATTTTATGAATACATTTCTGTTTCCATGAGACAGACAGTTCAAAACATAATATTGAAGCCCATGGGCAGGAGGGAAAAAGCATTTCCTCCTGGAGAGAACAGAGAAGGCTTCCAAGACAGGATGACATTTCAACTGTACCTTGGAGGACCCACTGGGATTTTTTTTTAACCAGGTTATACATATATAGCACAGCATCTCAAAATCTAGAAATAACATATACAGCTCTGGACTAAATATGACTGCTCTAAGAGCTTACAATCTAGGTGTCAATTTTCTTACAAGTATTTTCTAAAAGAGACCATACAATATTTGATTGTTTCTGGCTTATTTTGCACAATGTAATGTCCCCAGGGTTCATTCACTACCACAACCATCACCTCTGGCCTGGATGACAGTGACCATCTCTTCAATGTGACCTGATCACTGTAGCCAGAGTGATTTTTCTAAAGAGCAAATCTCACCCTGCCACTTCCCTCCATGATGTCCTTCTAGTCATGGCCCACATCTGTCTACAGAAGTGGGAGTGTGGAAACAACCCTTGTCCCCTTCTTCACGTTTCTCCTTCTTCATCAGAGACCTGAAAAATATGGGCAAAATGACACTTTGGAATTTTATGAAATTATTATAATGATAGAAAGTGATAAGAGAGTGCAAAATGCTCCCAAAATGCGAAGGGGAATGCATTTCCAACTGGAGAGATTGGGAAAGGCTTCAAGGAGTAGAAGTTTTTGAACTTGGCCCTGAATGATGGGTAGATGTTGACTGACAGAGGGGAGGAAGGCGGCAAGGTAAGTAAGAACAATCCATGTGCTCAGCGGCAGGCACTTAGCTCTTGGAATGATAAATCACTCCAGAGCACATTCCAAAGCTGCTGTGGCCAGTGAGGGACATCTCAGTCTTTTCATTAGACCAGGACTGAGAAACCATCAGCAGCCAAAAGCCAGTTGGACATCATTTACTTCTCGGCAGACGCGGCAGTAGACCAGATGCCCTAATTTATTTGTTGGTCCTCCTATTAAAGCTGCAGTTTGCTGGTAAACAGGCAGGGTAATGATGCCAGGCGCCCTTGTTAGGGGCTAATAATTGCTTAATCTGTCCACTAATTGACCCCAGCTCCCGGGGCTGCCCTCTATCAAGGAGCCAGCCTGAGCTCGGGGCCTGGCTGTGCTGCCTCAGAGAGTGGCTTCTGGAAATGGAGTAGCTCATTGTGATCCATCCTCCTTCACAGATGAGCAGATTAATTGTGCTGTCAATTAGTCAGCTAATAAAAGGATGAGAGAAAACAAAGCCAGACCAGAGGCTGCTGCTGCCCAGAGCTCTCTCTCTCTCTTCCAGGGTAGGTGGGAGGCTGGGAGAGGGGAGGTTTTAGACTCACCTCTTGGCTTGAGGTCAGATACAATTCAACAGGGATCATTCCCATTAATCAGGAAATTGGGAAAAGACCTTTTACATTTTTTGGGGGTGTGTGGTGGAGGTAGATTGAGAGGAGTGTGAGGAGAAATGCTGGAGAAAGTAAGAGCAGAGAGGAATGCCATCCCTGGCCATGGACCAAAAGTATTGCATGCACAGAAGAAGCAGAAAGAGTGTGAGCTTGGAGACCCGAATTCAGATCCTAAACACAAGCTGTGAAATCTAGGAGGAAATGCATGGGTCTACTTTGTTTGCCCCTATATTCCCAGTGTCTAGCTCAGTGCCTGGCACAGGCAAAGTGCTCAACAGATATGTTGGAGAGGAATGACTAAAATTGGACCTGCGATGGGAACTGTACATGCATTAGCTGGATTGACTTGTTCCATTCTACAGATTGGGAAACCAAGTCAGGGTGGTGATATCAGGTGCCTCACAGCAGGCAAGGGGCCTATGTGAGATTTAGTTCCAGTTCTGCTGGTTTCAAAGCAATGCTCTTTCCATTAAACCAAGAGGAGAAGATCCAGGAGCCTATATATATGTAATTTGCCGAATGATTTACATATGCCAGCACAGTTTTCTCTCTGGAAATTCTGTGAATGATTGTTCATTTCCTTTCTGTGCTATGGGGCAGCACACTGTGGTGGGGAGAGTCGAGGTTTTGAATCAAGACACTCTGGGGTCTCTGCTGGGTCCAGAGTGTGGTTCATATAACAGCAACTACCCTAGACTCTCCCCTGACCTGGCATTAGGTCCCTGTCTGCCTTCAGTTGAACCCAAGGACCCCAAATTATAGAATCACAGAGAGCCTGGCCCTGAAAAGCCTGATGTTCAGAAGAGCTCATCCCCACAATGAAATCTGTCCTGGAATCTGTCCATTTCACAGATGAAGAGATGGGGGCCTAGGAAAGTGAAAGTATCACAACTCTTAAGTGGGTTTAGAGTTAACACCTACATAATATGAGGCTATTTGGGATAGAGAGAGAAGAGAAGAAGGAGGAAAGGTAATGAAATGAGGTGGGAGGAAAGCACAGGGGAAGGAAGAGAGGACAAAGGTCACCACTTCGCTGATGGGAAATAGTGTGTTGTATTCGGTGTTGATGGCTGGTGGTGTTGGTGGCTGTGAGTGAATGGTGCATGTGTGTGTTCTGTTCCTTCCTTTACTCCCACAAAATACCCCTCAGGAGTGGATGCCCTGAGGAGAAGGCCATGCTCTTATCTTTGCTCTTATCTGGACCCTGGTGGATGCTTTGCTATGGAGCAGCAGCGCTCAGTGGAGCAGCAGGGTAAGAGGCAGGAGACCTGGATTCTAGTCCCCATTCACCACTAACTTGCCAGGTGATGCTCAGTGTGTCCCTTGACTTTTCTGAAAGTAGGACTAAGAACTTCCCACCAACCTTGTGGGATTACTGGGGAATAAAAGAGGAGCAGAGGGGAGAGTGAACACAGATGGGGAACCTATGTGCACCTGACGATGCACTGAGAAGCACTTACATACATTATCTCCTGTAATCCTTAAAGCCAGTCCTTGAGGAAGACACTGCTGCTCTCTTTTACCAGATGAGGAAACAGGCTCTGAGAGTTGAGGATTTCCCTGAGGTCCCCCAGCTACTAGGTAGAAGTGGTAGGACTCAAATCAGGTCTATCCATCTCCAAAGCCTCGGCTATTCCCACTGCCCCATGCCACCCTCCAAGGGGTGGTGTGCCCAGCCCACAGTAGTAATTTTTAAAGGTTGACTTAATTAATTCAATTACAAAGAATCTGAAGAAGACAAAGTGATCTGCAGATGGAAGTTTTCAATGTGAGGTGCCCAGACAACTCCAGAAAACTTCATTGAAAGATCATTCACTCAACCAAGAAACAGAAACCCAGGTTCTAACTCTAACGTACAATATGATCTCCCAATGTATAAATGAGGAGGGTTCAACAAAAGGCCCTCTCTCAGGAAGGTAGTGAGGAAGAGTGCATGGCGTTCTTGGTGTATTATTAGAGTCACACAACCTAGGGTTGGGTTCACACTAAGGATTAGAGGAAACATACAATAAGTGCCTGTCAGAGGACCTGGCTCAATTAGCGTTCATTTATCCCCCCCAGTAATAACACCTGTTTAGTTATTACTGTATTCCAGGCACCATTCTAAATATTTTATGTATATTAACTCATTAAATCTTCACCACAACCCTATGAGGTAGGATTCCTGTTATTATTTTCCCTTCAGAATAAAGAAACTGAGGCACAGAAAGGTTATGTAACTTTTTGAGGCCATACTGTTAATAGATGGAAGTGCTGGGCTTCAATTCCGGGCAATCTAGCTTCAGAGGCTTTGCTCTCACACACTCTGCTGCAGAGCCAACAGGAGCTCCTTAGACCTCTTACGGTGAAGCTGGAGAAAGAGGATAGTTTGGCCTCACAGAAGCCATGAACAGAATTTGGAGGTCACTGAGAAGGTCACTGAGAGTCAGCCATCTCACAGCCAAGCAGAGCTTCTAGGAAATCGAAGACCCACCACTCCTGAAGCCCCACTTTCCAGAGAGCTGCTCTGCCATGACCTCACTCTGCTCCCTGCAGCAGGTACATCCATAGCTCGGCTGCAAGACCCATGGTCCCAGCCAGATGGGGATGGCCAACCCCCACCCGTCACTCCCCACTCAAGGTCACTGAGCCAGTTAATGGTGAAGGATTAACAGAACCAAAGAAATCTCAGCCACTGTCCTTCCAGGCCTCAGACCCTCCTGCCATTCCCCAGAACAGGGTGGGCTGAGGGTGGGGGACCTATCTGAGGGCTGTGCCTGTGGTCGGTGATTTGGGTCTGTACTCAAGTGACTGAGGGGCCCTCAGGCAAGTCTGTGTCCCATCCCCTTTTTGGTAAGTGGGGAATAATGCCTGTTTTAAACTGCCTCCAGGAAGGAGGAATTGTGCGTCTCAAGAGACAGTGACAGAGATAATGTTTTGTGTGTTGGGGGTGGGGAGTGAGGTCTCAGGGCCACGCCTGCCATGAATTAGCCTGTGACCTTGTGTAACTACTTGACTTCCCCAAGCCTCAACATCCTCATTTGTAAAATGCAGGTAACAGTGTATAGATTGTTGTGGGGTGGTCATAGTGCTGTGTTCTTCAGGCAAAAAGCTTGCCTTTCTAGCATTTTCTATCCTTGAGTGGAGCAGGGGAGCGTGTACACACTTAGTATGTGGCCAGACCCAGGTTCAAAGTTCCCCTCTGTCATTTACTGGCTGTATGACCTTGAGGTTCACCTTTCTGAATCTCAACTTTGGCATGCCAGAGCTAACATAGCACTTGTAGATATGGAAAATAACACTGAAAGACCCAGCCCTAGGCTTCAAATAGCTTATAGTTTAAAAGGGGAGAAAGACATATAAATGAAATATATAACAGTTAAGGGCAATAAAGATGATGATCATGTACTCTGATGGTCATCTTTATATACATACAAGATACAGGCATGAAGCAGGCACAGAGCAAGGCACTGGAGAGAGTGGGCCAGGGAGGACAGCAGGAAAGGGCATTTGAAATGAGCCTTGGGAGATGGGAAGCAAATACCAGGTGGCAAGGAGGGCCTCCTGGAGAGAGGGAGCAGTAGCTGGAAAGGTCTGGTGGTTGGGAGAAGGCTGCCCATTTAGGGCTTGGGCTGTGTAGGGATGAGATGTAATGAGGTTGAGGCAGAGAGCCTGGCCAGAGTCAGAGCCTAAAGGGCTGTGAATGTCATGCCAAGGAGCTTGGAGTTTATCTTAAGAAGGTAGTAGGCAGGCATTGGAAGGCTCTGCCAAGGAGTAAACATTTATCAAAAGCTTACTGGGCAGCACTGACTGTGTCAACTCAGCACCCTCCAAAGATTTCCTTTTGGAAAAGCAGCAGCATCAGCAGGGAGAACCTGAGGTCCACCTTACTTCTCTAAGCCTCAGATCTTAGTCTGTAAAATGGGATGGTGACCCTGCCATCTCACCTTGCCTAGAGAGAAGTTAGGCACAAGAGCTTGGGCTCCCAGAGATAAAGGTATTGATAGTACAGCTATTATCTTTTTACAAACGAGCAAATGATGGTTGGAAGGTGCTTGCATCTAATCAGCTGGGGGAACAGGTCTGCTGCCAAATTTAGTAACTGACAGATGGCTATAAGAAAAGGAGTTGGTAAAATGAAGAGGGAGCTGGGAGAGGTTATTGCAAGGACAATACTGGGGAGGAAAAGGACTGGAAGTGAGAATTCCAGTGAGAATAGTGGCTAGAATCAAGGAGTTTGGGCACTTCAGTCATGCATTTTACAAGTTGTTTGATTCTGGGTAAGCATCTTCCTCTCCCTGAAACTCAGATTCCTTATCTGAAAAAAGTAGGCTGTCAAGTCTAATCACAGCATTATAAGAATATTAACTGGGAAAATAAAATCCATATTTATTTTCACAGTGCTTTACAGTTTATAAAGCACCAAAGCATGTTATTTGCTTCATCTACTCATAGTCCCATAGGGAAAGATGCAACATTGGTTGAGTGTCTGCTGTGGGCCAGCACAGGACCAGGTGTTTTATTTGCATTCATCTCATGTCATCTTCATAACAGCCTTCCAAGATAGGTACTGTTAGCCTAATTTTACATTTGGGGAAACTGAGATCACACTGTGAGGAAGTGGCAGAGCCAGTATTTGAGGCCAGGATTATTTTATTACAAATCCGGCAATACTTCCACATTCTACCTCCTTAAAGTTATTTAACTTCTGTGGGTTTTTTTTCATACCCTTTTGACCTCAAGGTTATTTTGAGACTGAAATGAGATAAATTAATTGACATCTCCAAAATTCAGTTTTCTCAAATATAAGAATCACCCATTTGCATAATTATATATTTAGAGTACCATTACTTTCCATGACATAAAATTAATATAATTAAATTAATTACAATTGACAATTAAAATAAATCAAAACACACAAATTGATTAGAACTGTACCTGGCACATATATAATATCATATATTTAATATATAATATATTTTATATATAATATATCTACCAGATGGGCAAAAATGAAAAAGTATTATGGGGATGTGGGACAGCTGAACTCATAAATTGCTGGTGGAGGTGTAAGGTTGTATGTTTTGGAGAGAAATTTGGAAATTTCTAATAAAGTTGAAGATGCATATATCCTATGACCCAGGAAGTACATTTCTAGGTTCTATACCCTAGAAAAATTGTTGCACATGTGTACAAGGAGATATGTATATGGATTTTTTTGTAGCACCATTAGTTGTAAGAAAAATATTGTAAACAACTTGATCCATCATCAGGAGAATGCATTAGCAAGTTGTGCTGTAGACATATATAGAATACAATACAAAGTATTAGTGAAAACAAGAGAACTACAGCATGTATCAACATGCATGCTGAGTGAAAAATCAGTCTCAGTGTGCATCCAGAGTGATAGCATTTGTATAAAGTTCAAAAAACATGCAAAACTAAAAAATTACATTGTTTAGTAATGCATATATTATTGTACAACTATTAAATAAATGCAAACAAAAAATTTAAGCTGGTGGTTATCTGTGGGAGGGGGAGGTTGGAAGGAGGACAAAAAACTTCAGAGGTATAGATAATATTCTGTCTCTTAAGCTGGTAGGTATCTAGACATTCATTATATTATTATGCATATCTTATTTACCAAATATATTTATATTACTGACTAATTGACTATATATGCATTTGTGTATGTATACATTTATATGGATGATAAATTAAATATATATTTTCATGGATTAAATATTTAATAATTAACTAAAATACAATTATAAAGAGAAATATGCTAGAAATTCCAGGGAAGGTGGTGGAGTAGGGCACTCCAGGACTCAATCCTGCCACCAAAACAAAAATTAAACAGGCAGGAACTGTCTATTTTGAAACTCCAGAGGCCAGGAGAGCCCTGTACATCATCCAGGGAAAAGTAGGAGCAAGAGGCAGATAAACTACTGTAAGGAACTGTAAATTGCTTTCTTCACAAGGTGATGACCCAGCACCTATCCCCCGCTCTTGCAGCAGGCTGCCCTGGGGTCCAGTCCCTGACTAGCTGCGGCTGACAGAAAGGGACATAAAAATCCTCTTCCCCAAGAACAGGGGTGGGCATGGCAATCACTGATCACAACTTTTGATTAGAAAATTTGGATCCCTCGGTCCTGGCTGTGAGAGAAGCTATTGTTTCAAACTTACCCTGGACAAAGGTGATGGCAACCACTGTTTCAACCTGCCCCAAACAGAGACAGAGCTAATAGAAATCTGAAGATGTAGCACTGTCTCAGGACTGCAGGGGATAGTTAGCTGAAGGGCTGCATTTTCTATGCAGACCAGGAAGGCTCTGCTTTGGTGATCCATTGGAGAAATTTCTGGTGCCTTTCCTGACCCTTTCATAAGACACTTTGGAAGAATTCTATACCCATTTTGTGGGTCCTTTGTTCTGTTTTGGTGGGGAAAGACGAAATTGGGAAAATCCTCCCTGGCATAGCCCTCTTCCTAGAATTTGCCCTCCAGACAAATGAGACAATGAAAAGAATATAAAAAACTACAGAGGTGGAGCAGGTGATGGGGGTGCAGTGGCAGAGTTCTTTGCTGCCATACTGGAGACCCGGGTTCAATTCCTGGTGCCTGCCCATGCAAAAAAAAAAAAAAAAAAAAAAAAAAAAACACTAAAGAGGTAGAAAGTCTGGGACAGAGAAAGGCCTGTCAACTTCAGATACTTGGGAGAGGGAGTTGTGTCCCCTGGTATATTAGTTAGGGTTCTCTAGAGAAACAGAATCAACAGGGAATATTTGTAAATATAAGATTTATAAATGTGTCTTATGTAACATAGAGTCCAAAATCTGTAGGGCAGGCTGTGAAGCTGATGATTCCGATGGAGGGCCTGGACAAACTCTACAGGAGAGGCCTGCTGGCCAAAGCAGGAAGACAGACTGTCTCTTCTGAATCCTCCTTAAAAGGCTTCCAGAGATTAGATTAAGCATCACTCATTAAAGAAGACACTCCCCTTGGCTGATTACAAATGGAATCAGCTGTGGATGTAGCCAACGTGGTCATGATTTAAGTCTATGAAATGTCCTCATAGCAACAGACAGGCCAGCACTTGCCAAACCAGACAAACAGGTACCACCACCTGGCCAAGTTTACACATGAACCTGACCATGACAGTCCACCCTTGTCAACTTGTCAGCTATACTCATCACCTTAAACCATACCTAATTTCTAAATAGAAAGCAATAAAAGACACTTTTTTTTCACCTACCAATACTCAACTGTCCTGCATATTAAATCTCTCCAGAATAGGGTGCAAGTCCTTGGGTAATTGTCATGTCTTAAACATGATATCTTATAACTTAAATGGTATAACATGAACAAAACAGCATTACAGTCCTCGTTTCTGTAACTGATCATATGGCCGTAGTTCATATTTATCACTACCTTCTTCCACTACCCATTCCATGTTCCCTTTATCCTCAGCAAGCACTTGAGCTGGCCATGGTTCCTTGTCTGGTGGGGTGACCCAAACCTTCATTCCTGAAGTTTCAGAGCCATTGATAGTCCTGCCTGGATTGGATTGTTGCAGTTTTCCATTGATTTTAATCACAGGGCATGGTAGTACTAAAAGATGCCCTAGAGTATCTCCTATATTCCAGGAAAACTCTTCTTTACCTTCATTGTATAGTTGCAGTCCTATTTCTCCATGATAGTCAGGGTCAATCAACCTAGCCAGTAATATAATCCCCTTCTTGGCTTATTGATCCAGGGGCATGAGTAGCCCAAAGTGACCAAGTGGCAGTCTTAGATTCCAGTTCAATGGAATCATTGTTGTTTCTCCTGGCAGAAGCACTCCCCCTTTTGGAACTAAAACTTGTAGACCAGCAGAGCTCAGGATCACAGGGACAGGAAGCAAAAATTTTCCTAGTGGATCACTAGGGGTAATAGTGAGTGGTGTCACTCCATTTCTACCTCTTGGCTCCTGGACCCATGGATCCTGGCTATGGAGAAACAGCACCATATAGCAGACACTGATTCAGAGCATACATAGCTTCCTGGAGAACATTACTCCAGCACTTCAAGGTATTGCCACCTAGTTGGCACCGTAATTGAGTTTTCAAAAGGCCATTCCACTGTTCTATCCAGCTGCTTCTAGATGAAGGGGAACATAGTAAGACTAGAGAATTCCATGACCATGCGCCCATTCCCACACTTCATTTGCTATGAAGTGTTTTCCCTGATAAGAAGCAATGCTGTGTAGAATACCATGACAATAGACAAGACATTCTGTAGGTTCACGGATGGTAATTTTGACAGAAGCATTGCATGCAGGGAAAGCAAACCCATATCCATAGTATGTGTCTATTCCAATTAGAACAAATCTCTGTCTCTTCCATGAAGGGAGTGGTCCAATGTAATCAACCTGCCACCATGTAGCTGGCTGGTCACCTCAGGGAATGGTGCCATATCGGGGGCTGAGTGTGGGTCTTTGATGCTGGCAGATTAGGCACTCAGTAGTGGCTGTAGCCAAGTCAGCCTTGGTGAGTGGAAGTCCATGCTGCTGAGCCCATGCATAACCTCCATCCCTACCACCATGGCCACTTTGTTCCTGAGCCCATTGGGCAGTGACAGGAGTTGCTTGGGAAAGAGGCTGACTGGTATCCACAGAAAGGGTCATCTTATCCACTTGATTATTAAAACCTTCCTCTGCTGAAGTCACCCTCTGGTGCACATTCACATGGGACACAAATATTTTCGCTTTAGCCCACTCAGGAAGGTCTATCCACATACCTCTAGCCCAGACCTCTTTGCCACCAATTTTCCAATTATGGTCTTTCCAAGTCCCTGACCATCCAGCCAAACCATTAACAACAGTCATATATAAACACACCTTTGGCCAGTTCTCCTTCCAAGCAAAATGAACAACCAGGTGTACTGTTCGAAGTTCTGCCCACTGGGAGGATTTCCCCTCACCACTGTCCTTCAAGGACACCCCAGAAAGGGATTGTAGTGCTGCAGCTGTCCACTTTCGGGTGGTACCTGCATATCATGCTGAACCATCTGTAAACCAGGTCCGAGTTTTCTCTTCTTCGTCAATTCACTGTAAGGAACTCCCCAAGAGGCCATATCTCTGCTCTGGGAAAGAGAATGTGATGTGGCAGGAGTGCAGACCTTGGGCATTTGGGCCACTTCATCATGTAACTTACTTGTGCCCTCAGGGCCTGCTCTGGCCCTATCTCATATATACCATTTCCATTTTATAATGGAGTGCTGCTACCCACGCCCAACTTTATGGCTTGGTGGGTCAGACAGCACCCAGCTCATGATAGGCAACTCAGGTCTCATGGTAACTTGGATGCCCAAGATTAAGCATTTGGTCTCTACTAAGGCTAAGTAGCAGGCCAAAAGCTGTGTCTCAAAAGGAAAGTAGTTATCTGCAGCAGATGGTAAGGCTTTGCCCTAAAATCCTAAGGGTCTGCATTGTGATTCTCCTATAGGGGCCTGCCAAAGGCTCTAGACAGCATCTGTATTTGCCACTGACACTTCCAGCACCATTGGATCTGCTAGATCATATGGTCTAAGTGGGAGAGCAGCTTGTACAGCAGTCTGGACCTGTTACAGAGCTTCTGCTTGTTCAGGTCCCCACTCAAAATTAGAAACTTTTCTGGTCACTTGATAAATGGGCCAGAGTAGCACACCCAAATGAGGACTATGTTGTCGCCAAAATCCAAAGAGACCAACTAGGCATTGTGCCTCTTTTTTGGTCATAGGAGGGGCCAGATGCAGCAACTTATCCTTCACCTTAGAAAGGATATCTCAGCATGCCCCACACCACTGGACATCTAGAAATTTCACTGAGGTAGAAGGCCCCTCTATTTTTGTTGGATTTATCTCCCATCCTCTGACATGCAAATGCCTTACCAGTAAGTCTAGAGTAGTTGCTACTTCTTGCTCACTAGGTCCAATCAACATGATATCATCAACATAATGGACCAGTGTGATGTCTTGTGGGAGGAAGAAATAATCAAGATCCCTGTGTGAAAGATTATAACATAGGGCTAGAGATTTGATATATCCCTGAGGTAGGACAGTGAAAGTATATTGCTGACCTTGCCAGCTGGAAGCAAACTGTTTCTGGTGGCCTTTACTAACAGCTATTGAGAAAAAGGTATTTGCCAGATCAACAGCTACATACCAGGTACCAGGGGATGTATTGATTTGCTCAAGCAATGATATCACATCTGAAACAGCAGCTGCAATTGGGGTTACCACCTGGTTGAGCTTACAATAACCCACTGTCACCCTCCAAGACCCATCTGTTTTCTGCACAGGCCAAATAGGAGAGTTGAATGGGAATGTGGTGGGAATCACCACCCCTGCATCCTTCAGGTCTTTAAGAGTGGCAGTAATCTCTGCAATCCCTCCAGGTATCCGATATTGCTTCTGATTTACCATTTTGCTCAGTAGGGGCAGTTCTAGTGGCTTCCACTTGGTCTTTCCCACCATAATAGCCCTCACTGTACGAGTTAGAGAGCCAATGTGGGGATTCTGCTAGTTGCTCAGTGTGTCTATTCCAATTATGCATTCTGGAACTGGGGAAATAACTACAGAATGTGTCTGGAGTCCCACTGGACCCACTGTGAGACAGACCTGAGCTAAAACTCCATCGATCACCTGACCTCTATAAGCCCCCACTCTGACTGGTGGACAAGAGTGACGTTTTGGGTCCCCTGGAATTAATGTCACTTCTGAACCAGTGTATAATAATCCCCAAAATATCTGATCATTTTCTTTTCCCCAATGCACAGTTACCCTGGTAAAAGGCCATCGGTCTCCTTGGGGAAAGCTTGGAGGAATATCACCAGTATAGATTTGTGGCAATGTAACAGGTTTTCCCCCAAAGGGACCTGGCTTCCCTTTCATTCAAGGGGCTCTGGGTCTGTAAACTGTCTCAAGTCTGGAAATTGATTAAGGGGCCATGACTGTGTCTTTTTATAATTCAAGTTAGACTTCTGTTCACTTGACCTAGAACTCTTTTGTTTATACAGTTCAAACAAGATTTAGTAGAATGCCCACCTATTGTATTTCTAGGTACCCCATGATTTACTAACCAATGCCACAAATCTCTGCGAGTCAGATTATTCTGACTCCTGCTTTGAGTTCACTGTCTATTATAATAGCCACGTCCACCCTGTCTTTGGTGATTAAGTGCTGCCACCTGGCTTCTGCCAACTTGGGATCCGGTCATTCCCATTGTGTTTAAGGATTCCAGCTCAGTGACAGGTGATTCCACAGTAATATCTGACCTACAGAGAAGTGCAGCTACACAGCTCTTTCAGCATGATGGGACTAGGCTCACAAATTTATTCCTCACAGTTCTGGTAAAAGGTGTATCCTCCAGACATTCCTGGGGTGTAGGAGCAGGCTTTCCATGATAAATCCACTCTAACATTCCAATCTCTCTAAGCTTCTGGATCCCCTCATCTATATTATACCAGTTCTGGTATTTCAACCTCAGGTAATGTCAGCTACCTTTTGATCCATGTTTCAGCCAACCACCCAAACAAACTGTTAATGCCTTTTCTAACCCTTGAGCTATAGCATTGAATACAGAATCTCTACTTAGTGGGCCCATATCAAGAAATTCAGCCTGATCCAGTCTTATATTCCTCCCACCATTATCCCACACTCTTAAAATCTATTGCCACACATATTCTCCTGATTTCTGTCTATATAAATTGGAAAACTCACACAGTTCTTTTGGAGTATATTGTTCCTCCTCATGTGTAATACTTTGTACCTCACCTTTAGGGGCCTGTTGGGACTTTAGTCTAGTTATAGGTCTGGAAGAAATGAGGGGTGGTGGGAGTAGGACATGAAAGAATTAGAAGTATCTTCCAAGCCATTTGCTTCAGGGCATTCATTTGCAGTTTCGTCTTTTGAAATAGGATTAATCTCTCTAGGGCTAATCCCTTTAGGAGGAGGTTGGGTGGCCAACTCCTCACGGCAGACTGGAGTTGGGGTGGCTATGTCCTCAGGGCAGACTATTACAGGGTTATCTAGAGAAGACTCAGCATGACCTAGGGTTTCAACCCCTCCAAAGACATCATTATCAATCCATATTTTGCCATCCCATTTTTCAGCGTCCCACTCCTTTCCAATCAATGCCCTCCTTAAATGGCAGACACGATGCAAGACTGAGATTTCAATTTATGTTGTAAAGTCACTACTCTGACAGTAAGATTTGGAGTCTGATTTTCAGAGATCTCAAGTCTACGGCTACAGGAAATAAGATTTTCCTTCAGGACACTCACAGAAATATCTACATTTGTCAGATGGCGCTTAAGCTTCTTGTTTGAAAACTTAAGCCTATCCTTTTCACTCATTAATGTATACAGTGTATCTAACAACAACCAGCCAACATCTCTATACTTACTATTTCCACAAAACTCTGTAAAGATGTCAAAAACATTATCTCCCAGAGCCTGGCTTCATACAAGCGAAGCATTAGAAGAATCAAATGGTGATATTTTGACTATCTCTTTTGCCAACTCACTCCATGATTGGCATTGCCATTTTGATTATGGGAATCAGAGTTCTTAGTGCCTTGGAGTCCAGTCAGTTTAGAAAACCATTTAAAAAAATCATTTTTGGGATTCTATTTCTTAAGAACCACTCCTGGTACCAAGTTGTATTAGTTAGGGTTCTCTAGAGAAACAGAATCAACAGGAAATATTCATAAATATAAAATTTATAAAAGTGTCTCATGTAACCATGGGAATGTAGAGTCCAAAATCTGTAGGGCAGGCTGTGAAGCTGACGATTCCGATAGAGGGTCTGGACATCCACAGGAGAGGCTTGCCAGCCAAAGCAGGAAGAGAGCCTGTCTCTCCTGAATCCTCCTTAAAAGGTTTCCAGAGATTAGATTAAGCCTCACTGATTAAAGAAGACACTCCCCTTGGCTGATTACAAATGGAATCAGCTGTGGATGTAGCCAACATGGTCATGATTTAATTCTATGAAATGTCCTCATAGCAAAAGACAGGCCAGAACTTACCCAACCAGACAAACAGGTACCACCACTTGGCTGAGTTGACACATGAACCTGACCATGACACCTGGGAAACAGAAGTGACAACTAAAATCCTCTACACAGGGGAATTCCAAAACAACTAATAGGCAAATGTCCAAGACAAGACAGGCCCAGAAAGACACTGCATTTGTCTTAGGCAGACCTTCCTGAGAGGAGGGTTGGCACTCAAGGAAATCTGTTTTATCACCAGCTGGTCACAAAACCAAGAAACAGACATCCCAAGGAGTAAATTCTAGAGTTAACATTTTAATATATTAGCATATACAGTGTGCAACAAAAATGTATAAGACAAACAAAGAATTAGGAAACGATGACACATCCAAAGGTAGAGGATAAAAATACACAAAATACAGGAAAAAAAAAAACAATGAAGAAGACTAGAATGTGGAAATACCAAAGCCTTTTTTAAAAAAAAGATCTTAAAATGCTTAAGGAGATGAAGGGAAGTACAGAGAAAGAACTACAGGATATCAGGAAAACAATGAATGAATAATCTGACAGTCTAAGTAAAGAGATAAAAAATTTTAAAAGAAACCAAGTGGATGTAGTGGAGGTGAATACCACAATAACTGAAATGAAAAAATGCCCAGGAGGATTTCAAGAGCAGAGTGAAGCTGGCAGAAGAAAGAATTAATGAAATTGAAGACAAGATACTTGGAATGAGTCAAGCTGAGGAGCAGAAAGAAAAAAGAAATATTAAAAGTGAAAATAGCCTAAGACAGCTGTGGGACATTATAAACACACCAAGATGCATGCTATGGGAGTCCCAGAAGATGAAGAAAGAGAGAAAGGGGCAGAAGGAATATTAAAGAAATAATGACAGAGAACTTCCCAAAGTTGCAAAAGATGTAAATAAATATGTTCAAGAAGTTCAGAGAATAACAAACAGGATGAACTTGAAGGAAAGTACATATTCATTACACTGTTAAATGTAAAGGACAAGGAGAGAGTTCTGAAAGCTGCAAGAGACA
The DNA here is from genome assembly GCA_004026745.1 of Myrmecophaga tridactyla. Lineage (NCBI taxonomy): Eukaryota > Metazoa > Chordata > Mammalia > Pilosa > Myrmecophagidae > Myrmecophaga > Myrmecophaga tridactyla. The sequence continues at coordinate 39,328 of PVIY010005699.1, read as the reverse complement.
AGCAATGTCTTACATATAAAAGAGTCTCAATAAGATTGAGTGCCAATTTCTCATCAGAAACCATAGAGGCAAGAAGTCAGTGGGTTGAAATCCATAAAGTGCTGAAGGAAAACAACTGTCAGTCAAGAATATTACATCCTGTGAGATACTCATTCAAGAATGAGAGATAGATTTAAGACATTCTTAGATAAACAAAAGCTAAGGAAGTACATCAGCACTAGACCTGCACTACAAGTAATGGTACAGGGAGTGTTTCAGACTGAAATGAATAGACACTAGACATGGTTCAAAGCAGCATCAGGAAATAAAGACATGTGGTAAAAGTAACCATTTGGGTAATTATAAACACCAGTATTATTGTATTATATTGTTTGGTATGTAACTCCACTTCTTACTTCCTGTGGGTACTAAAATGCAAATGCATTAAAAAAGTAATAATAAATCTATGTTTTGGGGCATACAATGTATAAAGATACAAGTGGTAACAAGTACAAGAAAAAGGTGGGGAGCAAAGGAGTATAGAAAAAGTATATGTGATTCTATTGAAGTTAAGTTGGTGTCAGTTGAAATATACTTAACCCTACGGTAACTATCAAGAAAAAATATGAAAAATATATCTGTATAGAAGAGAAAAGGCACTCAATATGGTACAACACAAGAAAACAAATAAATAAAAAGCTTTAATGGAAGTTAAGGACAAAAAAGGTGTAAGACAATGGATAAATACCAAAGTGGCAGAAGAAAGACCTGTATTAACAATAGTGACTTTAAATGTAAATGGATCTGACTATTCAGCCAAAAGGTAGAGAATGGCAGAATGAATAAAGAGCACGATCCAACTATATGCTATCTGTAAGACACTCATTTAAAGTTAAATGTACAAGTAGGCTAATGGTGAAAGGATGGAAAAATACACACCATGCAAGTAGTAACCCAAGGAGAGCTGGGGTGGCTAAACTAATAAAGGATCAAATAGACTTTGAAGTCATAAACAGTTATGAGGGACAAAGACGGTCAGTAAAACTGATAAAGGGAACAATTCAACAGGAAGATGTAATGATTATAAATATGTATGTACCTAACAGCAGAACCCAAAAACATATGATGCAAATCCTGACATATTTGAAGGAAAAGTGGACAGTTCTACATTAATAGTAAGAGATTTTAACACACCTCTCACTATAATGGGTGGCACATCTAATCAGAAGATCATTAAGAAAGTACAGGACTTGAATGATACACTAAACCAACTAAACCTAGAAGACATATATAGAACACTGCACCCAAAGGAAATAGAACACACATTCTTCTTGTATGCACATGGACCATTCTCCAGGATAGACCATATGTTGGGTCACAAAACAAGTCTCAATAAATTAAAACATATTGATATCATACAAATGGATCACAACAGGATAAAGCTAGAAATCAATTACAGAGAGAGAATGGGAAAATTCATAGTATGTGGTAATTAAACAACACACTCTTAAACAACCAATAGTTTAAAGAGGTAATAAGAAGTTAAATTAGTAAATATCTTGAGGTGACTAAAAATGAATAGACAACATAACAAAACTTATGGTATGTGATGAAGGCAGTGCTGAGAGGGAAATGGGTAGCTCTAAGTGCTTACATTAAAAAAGAATAAAGACTTCAAATCAGAGCCCTAAAAGAAGAGCAAACTAAAGCCAAAGCAAGCAGAAAGAAAGAAATAACAAAGTTTATAGTGGAGATAAATGAAATAGAAAACAAACAAACAAAAAACAACAGAGAGAATCAACAAAACCAAAAGTTGGTTATTTGAAAACATTAACAAAATCAATAAACTTTTACCTAAACTGGCAAAGAAAAAAAGAGAGTGATACAAATAATGAAAATCAGAAATGAAAAGGGGGCCATTACAACCGACACTGCTAAAGTAAGATAACATAGATGAAATGGACAAATTCTTAGAAACGCAAAGTACATATAATGACTCAAGAAGAAACAGAAGAGCTCAACAGACCAATTACTGATTCGCAAGAAAGAAAAGCCAAGGACCAGATGGTTTCACAGAGGAATTCTGCCAAATATTCCAAATTCTGTTCAAACCCTTCCAAAAAATTAGAGGAGGGTATATTCCCAAATTCAATCTATGTGGCCAACATCACCCTCACACAAAAGCCAGATAAAGAAACCACAAGAAAAATACAGACTATCTCTTATGAATACAGATGCCAGAATCCTCAACAAAATACCAGCAAACCAAATCTAACAGTACATTAAAAGAATTTTATAGCATGATCAAGTGGGATTTACCTCTGTTATGCAACGTTGGTTTACTATAAGAAAATTAATGTAATACACCACATTAACAGAATGAAGAAAAAACTGCATTATCATCTCAATAAATTCAGAAAGGACATTTGAGAATATACAGTATCTTTCTTGATAAAAAACACTTAGAACACTAGGAATAGAAGGAAACTTCTTCAGCATGATAAAAGACATATATGAAACAACTATTGTTAACATTCTACTTAATTGTGAAAAACCGAAAGCTTTCCCTGTAAGATCAGGAATAAGATAAGGATGCCAACTCTCAGGATTGTCATTCAACATTGTAATGGAACAGTCTTGCCAGAGCAATTAGGCAAGAAAAAGCAAAAAAGGCATCCAAATGGGAAGGGATGAAGTAAAACTTTCCTTATTTGCAGATGAGATGATTCTATATACAGACAGTCCTTAAAAATCCTCAGCAAAGTTCTTAGAGCTAATAAATGAATTTAGGAAATTGGCAGTGTACAAGATCGATACCCCCAAAGCAACAGCTCTTTAATACACAATTAATGAACTATCAGAAGAAAAAATCAAGAAAAAAATTCCATTCAAAATACCAACTAAAAGAATCAAGTATCTAGTAATAAATTTAATCAAGGATGTAAAGAACGTGTACACAGAAAACTACAAAACTTCGCTAAAAGAAATAAAAGAAGACCTAAATAAATGGAAGTATATTCCATGTTCATAGATTGGAAGACTAAATATTGTTAAAATGTCAATACTTCCCATAGCAATTTATAGATTCAATGCAATCCCAGTGAAATGAAAAAGCCAATCAAGTTTATGTGAAAGTGTATGGGGCCCTGAATCTATAAAGCCTTTCAAGCTATCTTGAAAAAGAAGAATGAAATTGGAGAACTCATACTTCCTAATCTTAAAACTTATGGCAAAGCCATAGTAATCAAAATAGAATGGTTAAAAACACAAGGACAGATATATAGACCAATGGAATAGAAGTGAAAGCTCAGAAAACAACCCCCACATTTATAGCCAACTGATTTTTTTATTGATCCTTTCTTATTATTTCATTTCTTTTTTTTTTAATTTTTTTTTATTGTATAGTATAACGTATCTACAAAGTAGAGAAATAAAAAAGCAATAGTCTTCAAAGCTGCTCCAGAATATAGGCGGCTAGAGGGCTTAAATGCTTTTTTATTATCACAATCGACTTTTTTTCCTTCTTTTTTTGTGAAAATACCATATATACAAAAAAGCTATAAATTTCAAAGCACAGCACCACAATTAGTTGCAGAACATATTTTAAACTTTCACATGGGTTACAATTTCACAATTTTAAGTTTTTACTTCTAGTTGCTCTAAAATACTGAAGAGTAAAGGAGATATCAATTTAATGATTCAGCATTCATATTCATTTGTTAAGTCCTATCTTCTATGTATAATTCCACCACCATCTTTGATCTTTCTGTACCTCTCTTTAGGGTTGTTTGGGCTGTGGCAATTCTAAATTTTTGATACTGGAAGGGTCTGTCACTGATGTGGGGTAGGGAGATGAAACTATCTGATGTTCTGAAGAGGCTGGGCTAGGTTTCAGGACTTATCTGGACCAGGGACCCACCTGAGGGCTGTAGGTTTCTGGAAAGTTAGTCTAGTGCCTGGAACCCTTGTGGAATCTTACATATTGCCCTAGGTGTTCTTTAGGATTGGCTGGAATGGTCCTGATTGGGGATTGGCAGGTTATGATAGGTAGCAAGGTCTATGTGAAGCTTGTGTAAGAACAACCTCCAGAGTAACCTCTCAACTTTATTTGAACTCTCTCTGTCACTGATACTTTATTAATTACACTTTTTCCCCCCTTTAGTCAGGATGGAATTGTTGATCCCATGGTGCCAGGTCTGGATTCATCCCTGGGAGTCATCTCCCACGTCACCAGGGAGACTTTCACCCCTGGATGTCATGTCCCATGTAGGGGGGAGGGCAATGATTTCATTTGCAGAGTTGGGCTTAGAGAGACTGAGGCCACATCTGAGCAACAGCAGAGGTCCTCCAGAAGTAACTCTTAGGCATGCCTAAAGGTAGTCTAAGCTTCTCCGCTACCTACATAAGCTTCACCAGAGTAAGCCTCATGATTGAGGGCGTGGCATATTCATTTGGGTATCCCTAAAGTTTGATGCATAAAGTTTGACACAAAGTATCAGTGGATTCCCTGATGGTAAGATTTCATAGTTCCATAGTCTTTCTTCCCTCCCTCAGGGAACTTTGCCAATACCTTTCGATTATCTGCGTAATATACTCTAGGATGCTTCCAGGCATTATAATAATCTATATAGGATTAAAGGACCTCTTTCTTATTCTGTGCTTCCTGTATTTCAGTTGCTCAAATGAGCTATACAGATACGTTGAATTAGATTATACACAACAGAAAATTTCAGTTCCAGATAAATAAATAAACCTTTCTTCCATTGGTCTCAAAGAGTATGTGTGGTTCTAAAATATAGACACTATCTTCCTTAACCTTATGTACTGAATTACTTTAACCCCAACCTGTTCGTCTTTGTTTTTATCTCTAAATATCAGGTTATATATATATAAAACAGCCTCTCAAAATCCAGAAATAATAATCACCACTCGACTTAATGTGTCTGCTCTAAAATCTCACAATCTGGACCCCTGTTTCCTCATAAGCATTTTCTAAAGGTGACTATACCATTGTTGTTTTTTTGTTTCTGGCTTATTTTGTCTCACCAGATGTCCCACATGTTCATTCACATCGTTGCATGCCTCATGACTTTGTTCCCTTTTGTAGCAGCACAACCTTCGTTCATAAGTATACACCATTGTTCGCCATTCTACTTCTCCATCAGTGCATCCTTCAGCCACCTGCATTCATCAGGCATCATGCAGAGGGCCCAAAATCCATAGTCCATCAACATTCTCAATTTTAGATCATTTCATTGTTCCCAAGAGACAGAAAACCAATGAACACACCCTCACCATATAGGAAATCTAAACCGCCTCTTAACTCTTGTTCCTCACCCCATTATTTACCTCTGCTGTTGCTGTGGTAATGCTGATGGTTTCCTTTTGAATATAGCTCATAGCACGCAATAGCACTTTTCCGCCGGTACCCTAGACTTAAACACTCTTTATACAAGAATTGTATCTTTGAAGTAATTCTTACAAGAACTCATTCATATTTCTAGTGTGAGTCAGTGGGACACGTAGGTCTATACAAACCCCTTTCAATACTGTTCATCTTCAATATGGTAATATTACTTCTAGACCCACTAGAAAATCACCTTCACTCCTATCTATTCCCTTATATTGGAGTCCAACTTCATTAGCTAACGGTTCACCCATCTCTAGCTTCTATGTATCTCTAAGTCCTCTATCTTCTGTATTATAAGCCTCTGATTATACCTTTACGCTGGTTATAAAAGCAGAATTATGCAGTATCTATCCTTCTGTGTCTGGCTAATTTTGCTCAGCATTATATCCTCAAAGCTCATTCATCTTGTCATGTGCTTCAGGATGTTGTTTTGTCTTACTGCTGCATAATATTCCATTACATATATATATATGTGTGTGTATATATATATATATATATATACATATATATCACATTTTGTTGATCCACTCATCTGTTGATGGGCATTTGGTTTGTTTCCATCTTTTGGGAATTGTGAATAACACTGCTATGAACACCAGTGTGCAAATGTCTGTCTATGTTATTGCTTTCAGCTCTTCTGGGTAGATACCAAGTAGTACTATTGCTGGGTCATAGAGTCACTCAATATTTAGTTTCCTAAGGAACCGTCAAACAGTCTTCCATAGTGGCTGCACCATTATACATTCCCACCAGCAGTGTATATAAATATCCAAGTTTTTCCACATCCTCTCCAACATTTATAGTTTCCTGTTTGTTTAATAGCAGCCGTTCTTATTGGTGTGAAGTGGTGTCTCATTGTAGTCTTGATCTGCATTTCCCTTATCACCAGTGAAAATGTAGCCAACTGATTTTTGACAAGGTGGCAAAGACTACTCAATTGGGAAAGAATAGTGTCTTGACAAAGGGTGCTGGGAAAACTGAATCTCCACTTATGAAAAAAAAAAAAGGGAGGACCCTTACCTCATACCATATACAAAAACCAATTCAAAATGGATTGAAGGCCTAAATATCAGAGCTACAACTATGAAACTCTTAGAAGAAAACATAGGGAAACATCTTCAAGACCTTGTGTCAGCCAGTGGTTTCTTAGACTTTACACCCAGAGCAAAAGCAACAAAAGAAAAAAAATAGATAAATGGGACCTCATCAAAATGAAAAGCTTTTTGTTCTCAAAAGATTTAATTATGAAAATAAAAAGTCAACTTACACTATGGGAGAACATATTTAGAAACCATATATCCTATAAAGGATTAGTATCCTGTATATATAAAGAAATCCTTCAAGTTAACAACAAAAAGACAAACAACTGAATTTAAAAAATGGGCACACAGACTTGAAAAGACATCTCTCCAAAGAAGATATGCAAATGGCCAAATTGCACAGGAGAAGATGCTCAACATCATTAACCATTAGGGAAATGCAAATCAAGGCCACAATGACATACCATTTTATACCCATGAGAATGGCTGCTATTTAAACAAAATGGCATATTATAAGTGTTGAAGAGGATGCAGAGAAATAAGAACACTCATTCCTTGCTCATGGCAATATAAATAGTGTAGCAACTGTGCAAGACAGTTTGGTGGTTCCTCAGAAAGTTAAGAACAGAAATATCATATGATTTGGCAATCCCACTACTAGATATATACCCAAAAGAATTGAAAGTAGGAACTTGAACAGATATTTGCACACTGATATTATAGTGGCATTATTTACTGCCACTATGCCAAAAGATGGATGCAACCTAAGTGTTCATTAATTGATGAATGGATAAATAAAATGTGCTATATACACACAATAGAATATTATTTAGCATTAAAAAGGAATGAAGTTCTGATTCATGCACCATGTGGTTTAGCCCTGAAGACATTACACTGAGTGAAATAAGCCCATTACAAAAGGACGTATATTGTATGATCTCATTGATTTGAAACAATTAGAGTAAGCAAACTTACAGAGTCAGAATCAGAAATAAAGGTTGCCAGGGCAAGGGGTGGGGATAGGCAATAGGACGTTAAGGCCTAAAATGTACAAGGTTCCCATTTAGAATGGTGGAAATGCTTTGGTAATGGATGGCGGTGATGATAGCACAACATTGTGAATGCAATTAGCAGCACTGAAATATATAACTGAATATGAATAAAAGGGAAAACGTTGGATTGTATATACAGTAACAGAATAAAAATTTTAAAAAATATCCATGGAACTATACCATACAAACAGTGAACCCTAAGTTAAACCATGGACTTTAATTAATAGTACAATTACAAAGACATGCTATTATCCATGATAACAAATGTTCCACACCAATGGAAGGTGTTGGTGTTGGGTGGCAAGTGGGAATCCTGTATTTTATGCATGACATTTCTGTAACCCCACAACTTCTCTAATAACGTAAAAAAAAGAGAGAAACATGACATTTAGATGTGAACTACTTACACAGAAAAAGTATATCTTATTTACCTCCATTATCTGAGCTTCTTTGCCCGTGGTAGGTATTTCAAAGGTTGTTTATTGAATAAATGATTGAATACATGAGTTTACAGATAATTTTAAATCCTTACCTTTCCATTTCTCTGCCTTTCTAACAACATACACATTGACCTGGGGCCGGATTTCCAGCGGTTGTAAACTACTGGACACAAGTAAAACAAAGCTAAGGAGTATAGATGACTCTGTACGGATCATCCTTAGTGTAGCACATTCCAGCGAAATTTATTCCGCTATTCCTATTTATTTATCTACCTGTTCATATGTAATGCATCCAGTCAATAAGCATGTATTGAAACAAATCCTAACGGAGATTAGGGCACACTCTTTAAAGTAGTGAAGTAAATACCTATTCAAGATAATGATTCTACATGGGACCCCACTATCCCAGAAACCCCCAAAGTGCCTCTGTTGGATGCAGTGGAGACATGCAACACCCACGAGATTCTGCAGCTCACCTTGGCACACAAATGAAGAAGGTGTTTCCCCTGGATGGACTCGACCTGTGATGAATATCACCTTCTGCTCTGCCCCTTCCCGAAGGTTATCTGTAAGAAAAAATGGAAGGGGTTTCTAAGAAGGACAAGGAAAGCTGAGACTAGGGGTTGGAGTTGGAGGAGTGGAGGACCAGCTGGGTAATTTAGATTTGTTACCTCTTAAATCACTGGGTCAAAACCAATAAGGCCCAGCCATTGTTTACAAATTAAATTATGTTCCTGGTCACCAAATATTAAAAGGACCACATTCCTTTTCCTTGGTGCAATTGATCATATTAAGGCAATCATATGAGAAAGTCATATGTATGAAGTCAAATCCCAAATCTGCTGACTGTGCCCTTAGACAACTTGTATACCCTTTCTGAGCTTCAATTTGTTTATCTGTAAATGAGGATAATAATAACTACCTCATAAAGTTGTGATGATTAAATAAGTTTGAACATTGCATATTATGCAGTAAATAGTAAATGATAGAGCAAAGAAGGATGCTAATATTAGTAACAGTAATAATTAGCAGCTGACATTTAATTAGATTCTTTTGTTTTAGGTACATTTTATACATTATTTATAATCTTTTCAGCAACATACATTGTTAATATTCCATTTATAAAGGCAGAAACTAAGGCTTAGAGAGGTTATATAAGTTGTTCATGGTCACAGAGCTAATAGGAATTAAAATTGAGATTAGAACACAAGCCTTTATCTGGCCTTGATGAAGTACAGGGCCCAGATTTCCCTTTCACCTTAATCAACTAGAAAATTGAGCAAACTATATAAAAGACCTGTTTTCAGACATTGGACAGGAAGAAATGTAGGACTGTAATCTTTGAGAGAGGGAAACAAATGAATCGTGCCCTATGACTGCCCTTGTTGGCAGTGTGGAGACCTAGAAGCCTGGGGACCCATTCCACACTGCAGAGCAGAGAAGGATATTCTGAGCACAGAATAATCATCCCACTGAGATTGAAGTTCTAGAGTCTGAGGCTAGAAGTTGTGGGGCAGAGTTCCAGAGAAGAGAGCTCTCTACAGAAAAAGAGCTCTAGAAATCTGCAGTATCCTTTTCAGTCTTTGCTGGATAATAAGATGTATATGCATAGGATCAATCTCTACAATGTCAGGAAAAAGTGACCTGGGAGCTGTGAACTAAACAGTTCTCAGGGCTCACACAGGGCTAGGAATCATTCGAATTCCCGCCAACAGAGTGGAAGTTCTCATTGAGTACCTCAGGCACTCATTCGAGACCCCAGAAGGGCCACACCAGGGCAACATAGGGCACAGCTTTAAAATAAGTCTCAAAAGGATCAAATCTATGGAAGAAATTTAATTTCCTACTAGACAAAGCCCAAGTCTCTTTAAAGGAAGACAACAAATCCGAACACTCAACAATGTACAGGTCACAACATCTAATATTCAATAAAAAATTGATAGACACAAAAGGAAGCAGGAAAACATGAACCAGAATCAGAATCCAAGATCCTGTTCTCTCTCAGAAGTCTTGTTTTTATAAGAAAGCTTGGCCATTGTGCAAAGGAATTATTAAACAAAAGCAGTACCCAAGTGGGACAGTCCCAGAAAGAAGGAGCAGGGGAAGAATACTCAGCCATTTGCAGAAGAATGGCTGATTGATACAGAATAGGTGACCCAGAGGAAATTCACAAAGGAACATTGAGAGAAGGAGGAGTAAAGGATTCTATCTGAGGGGATTATCTGGAGGGAGGGGGCATAGAAATAAGTAATAGGCTTTCTGCTGCTGAACTGCTAGAGACAGTCATTCTGAATGTGATTCAATCTCAACAATTGATGCACCAACGTTAGAGACAAAAAAAATTGTATTGGACCTGGTTCTAAGGGCTTGGAGCTTGCTTGGTCCATTGGGTTGAACAGTAGGGGCTGGGGCCACTGCTTTCCCAACCATGGGCCCCTGAAGGCAGCAAGGAATATAACAGAAACAAAAGACGTACTTGAGAATCCACTGTGTGCTCAGCTCTAGTCTAGGCATCTTTAGGAAAACAGAGAGCGAGAGAAGGTTGTCCCACCCTGAAGAAGCTTAAGGTGTAAAAGAGGAGTTAGACATCTGCATGTTTCCCAGAATGAATATAAGACCCTCAAGGGAGAAACTGTGCCTTTCATTGATGTTTCTCTAGTGTTTATCCCAGGGCCATGCATGGACTCAGGGACTAACTGATGAATGAATAAATCTAAAAATACTTGTGTAGATTGTGGTTCATAAAGAAATTGAAAGACACATTACGTCCTTTAATCTTCACCATGTCTCTGTGAGGTAGACAGTTTTAACCCCATTTTTCAGGTGAGGAAACTGAGAGTCACAGAAGGAAGGACATGCAGAAGGTCATCCAGCTAGCAGTGGTAGAGTCAGGCCCTGATTCCCAGGCCAGTGTCCCTTCACTACCCCATCTGTCTCCTCCTAGACCCACTAAGAACTATATAGGATTCTGCATTTGCTGTTTTTCCATCTATGATATACCCGAGAGTGTTTGATTTTACCCCTTATTGCTGGGTGAGATTAAGCTACTGTCTTAGTATGTATATTGCTTTTTCATTAATAAAAACACCACCACCAGGCGCTTTTTAAAAACACTGCCTAACACTGACCCCATCTATCCCAGCAGTCCAGCAATGATAAATGACATTACAAAAGCCCTCAATGAAGGCTATCTTTATGAATGTCTTCCCTGACCTGGTATCAACTCAATTGCACTCAGCATTTCTGCTGACCACAGGGAAATGCAAAATGGGCATTCTATTTGCACACTAATTTTACTGAGCCCCTGTGTCTTCATAAAATGATAACATGGGGCTAATAAAAATCAAGCATCTCGGGTGCTAATATAAGCAAATGTTGATGCAGGCAGGTAACAAATTGCTTTGTCATTTAGGAAGCTGTAAAAGAGCATTATAATCATCTTTAGGCAGAATGGATGGGTCGCCTTTGCTTAGCTTTTAGCTTTCATTTGCAAAATCAATTTAAAGTAATGTAGCAGCTCTGAGGTGGTGTGATATGAGACACCCCCCCTTCTGTCACTGAATCCCCAGACTCCATGCAAAGCCAATTAAACATATTGCCTTGATGGAGGCAACAGGGATGATGAAGGAAGCTTAAACAAAGCCAGGGTGGGAAAGAGGGTGAACAATGAGACCAAAACAGCTCATAAGGGATGGTAAAATTGAATAGTCCTTGGGGTTGATGCACACAAGGGTACAATGACACACTCATAGGGACTGGGACAGCCATACCAAGCTCCTGGTTAAGCAGACGTTTGAAGTCAAGTGTGTTTAAGGTAGCATCCCCCAACACATACACGCATACAATACACACATATATGCACACCTCTGTCATTATATCCCTCTATCATTTATCATTTCCTTGTTCATAAAACACTGATTGAATACCTATTAAGTGGCCAGGCACTAGCTATTATTATTCTCAAGTTACAGAAAACCAGGGCCAAGAGAGTTGAAGTAACCTGCCCCAGATCCCACAGTTAGTGACTAGCAGAGCTGGGTGCCAATCCAGCCAGTGTGACTCCAGAACCTGTGTTCTTAACCTCTAAGCATTCTGTCTCTTGTGAAGAACGACAATAATATTATCCATTTACAGTAGCAATTCAATGTTATTTAAGTATTTATTCTGTGCCAGGCAGTTTGCATGCATGATCTTGTTTAATTCTCCCAGCAACCCTATGTAACATCCGCTATTTCTTAACCCTATTTTATATATTAGGAAATTGAGATCCAGAAGGCTAAGTGAATTGCCTAAGACTGCATAAGTAGTAAATGGAAGAGCTAGGATTAAACCTAGGTCTGTATGAATTTTAAATTTATGCTCTTAACGACTGTGTCATACCACCTCTCGGAGATTAAATAGGGTCCCTCTGATGGCTTTAAAAATACATCCACAGATTCTTTGTTAATCTCTTTCCTTCAAGAGGTGGCAATGAACTCCCCTTCCCTTGAATGTGGGCTGGACTTAGTGACTTGCTTCTAACAAAATAAAGATCTACAGAAAAACCATATCACTTTTGAGATTATGTTATAAAAGACTGTGGCTTCTGTCTTTGGTGCCCTCTCTCCTCTTCTTGTATGCTCACTCTGGGGGAAGCCAGCTGCCATGCCATGAGGGATGCTCAGGTAGCCTATGGAGAGTGATGAACTGAAGTATCTGGACAACAGCCAAGAGGAACTGAGGTCAGTCAAAACCAAATGAGTGAGTTTGGATCTATTGGAAGTGGTGCCAGTCTCGGATGACTGAAGTCCTGTCCAACCATTTACCACAAGCTCATGAGAGACCCTGAGCCAGAACTACCCAGCAAAGCCACTCCCACATTTCTGATGCAGAGAGAGAATAAATATTTCTTCTTTTAAGATGCTAAATTCTGTAGAATTTGTCAGAAAGCAATATGCAACTAATAAAGACCCCTAGATAAAATCATAATCTGTTGACTTAAAACATTTTACCTACACCTTTCTACTACTTGATATGTAGAATTTGAGTAATTTTACATTTTATCCATTGATGCTGAGCAAGAGTGAGGATCAAAGGCATACCCTTAGTGCCAAAATGGAGAGAACGCCTCGATCCATTTGGTGGACTATCAGCAGGTCTGTGGCTGGTTCAGGCATTAGAAGATGCCATGAAGCTCCAAAGGAGACTAGTTGGGTCTCAGAAGAAAAAAATCTCCTGAAAGTTGGCATTGCTAGCTTTGTTTCCATCATCTCTCCTGATAGTGATTCTACCACTTGTCATGGAGAGCGAGGTATTATGTGTAAGGAAGAAAGGGGTAGTGAACTGGAAGAGGGCTATGGAATGTTACAATGAGAGCAAGAATTTTTTTTCGACACCTAAGCTTTTTACATTTTCTTGGCTTTGTGATCCCTGAAGGCATCATAAAGTCAAGAATATGTCCAGTCGCCGTCTTTTCTCTAATACCTCAGAGCCCAGTCTAACCTGGAGAAGAAGTCCTGGTAGCAATAACAGCACTGTTAGCTAGTATCTGGTCTGGAGGCCTGCTCGGGACTTGAACAGCCGTGTAACTGGTCTCCTTGCTCTGGCCCATCCAGACAGTCCATCCTCTCTCTGGTCACCAAAGTGGTCTTTCTGAAACACAAATGGGAGCATACCACCCCCTCTGCTTACAATCCCCCAGCAGCCTTCTGTTGTCCTCAGAGCAAGTCCTGCCTCCTGAGCCTGGCATTCTCTAGGAGCTGATGGCTTTTCACCTCTCTAGCTCTTTCTGAAGACCCCAGACTCAGCTAATTCTTGGCATTTCCCCAAACACGACATAAGGTGTACTCTCCCCACCTCTGCACTTGAGCACACAGATTTTCTCTCTGCCTAGAATGCCACTCCTCACCTTCACTGTCTGGTTTCCTCCTACTCAGCCTGCGTGACTTGGCTCAGATGTGCCTCTTCTGGGAAGGGAGAGAGGAAACTAACACTCATCAAGGACTTGTCTTAGGCCAGCCCTGGTACTAATGCTATGTTTTATCTGATTTCATCAGCACAATAATTATGCACCTTCCCCAACAAAAGATATCATGCTAAAGAGAACATGAGGATATCACTATGTGGGGGCTGTGAGTCATAGCGATAACGTGGTCAGGGTGCAGAATTTCTTGCATATCATTTTAGGAGTAAGTGTAGATATTATACTAGTAAAATTAAAGGTATATATTTTAAATTCTTTTTTTTAAATTTAGTTTTTATTATCAAACCAAAACAACATACCAACATGAACATTCTTGACATACAAATGTTCCATGCATGGTGTGCAATCAATGGCTCACAATATCATCACATAGTAGTATATTCATCACCATGATCATGTTTTAGAACATTTGCATAACTCCAGAAAAAGAAATAAAAAGAAAAAAGAAAAAACTCATACACACCATATCCCTTACCTCTTCCTCTCATTGGCCACTAGTATTTCCATCTACTCAATATATTTTAACCTTTGTTCCCCCTTTTTTTCTGTATAACCCTTACCCCTTCCTTTCATTGTTCACTAGCAATTCATCTTAGCATTTGTTCCCCCTATTATTTATTTATTTTTAATCCATATTTTTACTCATCTGCCAATATTGTAGATAAAAGGAGCATCAGACACAAGGCTTTCACACTCACATAGTCACATTGTGAAAGTTGTATCATTATACAGTCATCTTCAAGAAACATGGCTACTGGAACACAGTTTCAGGCACTTCCCTCTAGCCTCTCTAATACACCTTAAACTGAAAAGGGGATATCTATAAAATGTGTCTGAATAACCTCTAGGATAACCTCTTGACTCTGTTTGAAATCTCTCAGCCACTGACCCTTTATTTTGTCTCATTTCTGTCTTCCCCTTTTTGGTCAAGAAGGTTTTCTCAATCCCTTGATGCTGAGTCACAGCTCATTCTAGGATTTCTGTCCCACATTGCCAGGGAGGTTTACATGAATCCCAGGGGAAGGGTGGTGAGTTTGCTTGCCCGTTGTGGCTGAGAGAGAGATAAGTCATATCTGAGCAACAAAAGAGGTTCTCTAGGGGTGACTCTTATGCTTAACTTTAAGTAGGCTTAGTCTATCCTTTGCAGGGATAAATTTCATATGAACAAACCCCAAAATTGAGGGCTTGGCCTATTGATTTGGTTGTCCCCACTGCTTGCAAGAATATCAGGAATTCTCCAAATGGGGAAGTTGAATTTTTCCCCTTGCTCACCATTCCCCCAAGGGGACTTTGCAAATATCTTTTTAATTCACTGTTCAAATCAATCATCAATCTTTCCTTCTGGTTTCATTTGTGCCCCCAGCCCTCCTCCCTCTATCATTCTCACATTCAGCTCCATTGAGTGTACTAACATTATTGTGCCACAATTAGGTAGTATTGTACTATCCATTTCTGAATTGTCACAATCAGTTCTGTTGCACAATCTGTATTCCTTCAGCTCCAATTACTCAAAATCTATCTTATTTCTATCTCCTGATGGCCTCTGTTCTTAACTGAAATTTTCCAAGTTCATTCATTAATGTTAGTTGATATCAGTGAGACCATATAGTATTTGTCCTTTTGTTTCTGGCTAATCTCACTCAGTATAATGTCCTCAAGATCCATCCATGTTGTTACATGCTTCATATATATATTTCAAATTCTTAATAGGTATTTTTTATAAATTCAAATAACTATTATTACATTAAAAATTTAAATACCTAACCCTCATGAATTAAGTTCATATAATCTATTCTAATAATTATGGAGAAAGATTGCTTTCTGAGGCCTCTGTTTCATCTATTGCTACAATTGCTAACGTTTATTGAGCACTTGCCATATGTCAGATTTGTTCAAAATGCTTTACACATATATCCCATTTAATCACCCCTGAAGCCTTGTCTGATGGGTAGTCTTGTGGCCATTTTATAAACGAGAGAACTGGGGCACAGAGAGGTGGACTGACTTGTCCATGGTGCAACCAGGATTTACACCCAGAGCGTCTGGCTCCCGAGTCTGTGTTCTTAAGCCTAACATCACAGCTGGTGATTCCTTTCCTTAACCTTTTTTTCCCTCTTTTTATAAGATTAGAAAACTTTTCCTCATGTGTAACTAAAATCTGCTTCTTTGTAATTTTCACCCATTCGTTCTAGTTTTATCCTCTGAGACATATGATTACATTTTTGCATATTTAAGAGCCTACTATTTGCCAGGCATGTACTGAGTGCTGGGGACACAGATGTGACTCAGAGAGGGACTGTCCCTTGAGGGGACACGGCCTGCTGAGGGGGACTGATGGCAAACAACTAACTTGATAACCAAGCAAGGTACAACGAGTACCAGAGTTTCCACTGGAGTGCCTTTAAGACCTGTGTAGAAAAGGTTGGGGGCTGGAAAGGGAGGCTTCAGACTGTCACTGCTGCCTTGTCTACACCCACCCAGCTACTTCCCCATGGCCTTGGCATAACTTCCTGGTGAAACCTCGATGCCCCTAGCAACCTGTCAGTGCGTGCTTGGATCGATGCCTTTTCCCCCAAGCCAGAGTCTCCTTTTGGTATCTCTTTGGCCTATCCTTGAGTCCTGCTTTCCCTCTCCCCATATTAGGCTTTGGCCGTCTGTGGCAGACACCCTAAGGTGGCCCCCACGTATAATCCCCTCCTCTTGAGTGTGGGCAGGACCTATGATTTGCTTCTAACCAACAGAATATGGCAAAGTTGACAAGATGTCATGCTCATGGTGATGTTCTGTTATATAAGATTTCATCTCAGCAGACTAGAGAGAGCGATACTCTCCTACTTGCATTGAAGAAGCAAACTGCCATGTTGTAGAGCGGGCCACAGGGCAGGTAAACACAGGTGGCCTTTAGGAGCTGAGGGCCTCAGTCCTATGACAGCAAGAAACTGAATTCTGCCAACAACAGTGAACTTGGAAGACGACTTAGCCTCAGGTGAGACTGCAGCCATGAGGATCACCTGGAACTCTACCTTGTGAGACCCTGAGCGGAGGGCCCAGCTAGGCCCTGCTCAGACTCCTGGCCCACAGAAACTGAGAGATAATACAAGTATGTCGTCCCAAGCTGCCAAGTTGTGGCAATTTGTTATGCTGAAATAGAAACCTTGTCTAAACGATACACCCCTAACCCACAGTCACTAACTCAATTCTTTTTTCCTCACTCCACTCATGTCCCTCTGATATTATAAATTTATGTGTTTATTCGCTTAGGCTCATTTTCCACGACTAAAATGAAAGTTCCATAAGGGCAGGGATTTTATTTTCCTTGTTACTGCTATATCAGGGTCCCATACAAGGCATATTTGGTAAATAAATGAAAGCTAGCTATTGTGATAAAAAAAAAAAAAGAAGGATTCCTGGAATCAGACTGACCTGATGGAATCCCAACTTTGGTACTCCATCTTCACTGAGCCTCAGTTACCTCAACTATAAACTGGTGATGAGAATATCCACCTCAAAGGACATTTTGCAGGTTTAAACAAGAATATGATGTCTAAAATAAAATATGATGTCATTAAAAAAATGGCACTTGATATTATCAGTGAAGGTATGTGGCAGGCACTTAGTCTCTCACTTAAGGTTTATCTTGTGAGTTGGGGATTATTATTCTCCTTTTACAGTTAAGGGAATTGGGGTTAGAAGTGCGTAAGTAATTTGTCCAAGGCCTCAAGGTTAATAATCTGAGGGCCCGAATAAGAGTGCAGATCCATCTGCCTGTGTAGCCAGCAGGCTTTCCTTTTGACCCCCTCAGGGTATGGAGGAAACAGAGGAAACAGTGTCCTGTCCAGTCTCTTTCACCCAGCTCTCCTCCTTCTGTTGGATTCACCTTCAGTCAGTTTGGCTGAGCTTCACATTAACAGAGTCATACCCCTATTCAAATGCATCCATTAGTTCCCCAAGAAGGTACCACTGATGCCTCCTAAACCTATGTCTCTGTTGTTACCCTAGAACAGGGTTTCTCAAGCTAGGCACTATTGACATTTTGAGCCAGATAATTCTTTTTTGTGGGAAACTGCTGTGTTGTAACACATTTAGTAGCATCCCTGGCCTCTCTACCCACCAAATGCCAGTATCATGTCCCACCCTGCAGCTATGACAATCAAAAGTGTCTCTACACATTACTAAGGTTCAATATCTCCTGGGGATGCAAAATAGCCCCCAGTTGACAGCCACTTTCCTATAAGAATATTCTACTTAATTCAGACTGCCTTGTCACTTTTACCCCAAACAGGTCTTCAATTTTGCAGACTATGTATCTTTGCCCCAACTCCTCTAAAAAGCCTTTCCAGATGTTTCCACACCATAGCTCACTCACCCTCCTCTGAACTCAGTTCACCATCTG
This sequence comes from Myrmecophaga tridactyla, assembly GCA_004026745.1. Taxonomy (NCBI): domain Eukaryota; kingdom Metazoa; phylum Chordata; class Mammalia; order Pilosa; family Myrmecophagidae; genus Myrmecophaga; species Myrmecophaga tridactyla. The sequence continues at coordinate 21,052 of PVIY010005699.1, read as the reverse complement.
GTCATAAATCATTTGCTGCCTTGGTCAGGCAGGACCAAAAAGCCACAATTCAGATCTGCTTGGCCTAATGCCAGGCATCTGTTCTTCTGAGCCTGTGGGCTATCTTGAGGAAACAGTGGTGTTGGCAAAGTTTATTTTCAGTTCCCCCTCTCTTCAGCCTTGCCCAGCTCTGGGTCATCTAGGTTCAACTCTCCCATGACCTAAATCTTATATCTATGTGGTAGACTCATTCATTAGTATTGGGGCTTGACTTTTCTACCCTTAATGACATGGGAGAAGAACACAGCCATCACCACTGAAAAGAATATGCAGGTGGCAAAGAAATGCTCCTAACAAGAAATGAAGCATTGATTCTGGAATTTTGGGACAGGGACCATTTGGGTAGCACCTCATGTCTGCACTCACATATCAAAACAGCTCTTTCAAATCTAAGAAACATGGAGATCTCTGGCTTAAGGAGACTCTGGCAAAGCCTGTGAGGTCATTGAGTAGAAAATCCTTGCCATGCAGATGAAGGACAGAGCTCCAGAAAGAACACATGACTTGCCCCAGATCACACAGCTAGGAAGCAATAGAGCTGGGTCTGGAACCCTCGGCATAGGGCGCCAAAGTCCAAGCAGCCTCCTTTCACTCTACTGGGCTACTTCTGGCAGTATGTTGGAGTCCCAACAGGGTGGTACCTGGAAAGCACCTGTGGGATGCCTACCAGAAAAGTGAAGGAGAGCAGGAAAGCTGTGGGTCTGAGATATAGACTGTTCTAGCCAGCTGAAGATTTGTTGACTCGACAGTGGACAGGAGCAATGCAGAACCCTTCTCCCTTCCTCCTTGGGCTGCTCAGACAGGCTGCTCCTGCTGGGCTCCTGCTGTTGATAAAATCTCTTTGCTACAGAGCCACTCTTTAGACCCTGAAACAGGTAGACAGGCTTCGGGGGTAGACTAATGGCAGGAGGACTTTCCTGACCACTATCTATAACCTTGTTACTTGATCTAGGCACCACCTCCAAGCACCTCTAAGAAGTCAGAACTGGAGTTGCCTGCTCATAGTACCTGCATGGGGTCAGATTCCCTGGGAAGTAGACTCCCAAGATTTGCATGCAGGACCATTTACTGGGAATTTCTCTTGGGAGCCCTTGTGAATGATGTGAGGTGAGCAGCATCCGGCAGTCACAACAACAGCCTTAAAAATCCTATAGGATGGGCCCTTCATTGTTACTCCAGGGACGCAAGGGGGCTGGCTTTGAATTCCTGTAGAGACTGGACACTGGATGTGGGTGGTCCCCAGGACGGGGACATAATTTTGGGCAAGGCAGCTTCCCCTGACCAAACGCAACTTCTAGAGAAGGACTCAGCTATGAGCTATCAGCCATCTATACTCCTGGGAAATGGGGAATGGGTGCCTTGGTCCTGAAGGGGGTCTGCTTGGGCACACAGCATCCACCTTTAGCTGGAGCACCTCAGGAGAGCAGGGCAGATCTGAGGGCCAAAAGAAAGAAGGCTGAGGGTGAAGGACTTGATTTTTTAGTTCAATTCAATATGCATTTTCTGAACACCAACTACCTGCCAGACTTTGGACTTGTTCCTGAAGACATGGAGAGGAATCAGACACTGTCCCTGCCATCAAGAGGCTCAAAGACTAGTGGAGGAGAAAGATCAAACCTGGCTTTGTGGTTATAAACTTGAATCTTAGAGTCAGAAAGAATGGGTAAATACTAGTTCTGCCACTTGAACTTATGTTAACTTCAGCTCTGGCATCTTTAATTTCCTCATCTGTAAAATGAGGATAAAAATAGTATTGACTTCATAGGGATCTTGTAACCATTAAATGAGATAATGCACAAATCTGATGCATAGTAAGTGACCTCTAAGTCACTAGGTCCAACTGCTTGATTTTACAAACACAGAAATTGAGGTCACTTGACTATAAGCAATGCGAGAACTGAGGCCTTGCCCATCTTTTTCACAATCTGTATTTCCAGTGCCTGACACAAAAGGTATTCAATAAATATTTGTAGATTATTTGTTGCCCTTTGGCTGAATGAACATATGAGTCTAAAACTGAATACCCTGGCTTTCCCCAACATGTGTTCTGCCTTTTGAATCCTTCTCTTCCAGACTCCAGAAATCCTTCCCTTCCGGACTCCAGAAATCCTTTCCCAGGTTAGTTTCAGGCTTATTAGCAAATGCAAATTGAATTATGGTCATGCCCTTTTGCAACAAGGACAACAAAAACCGTCTCCCAAGGAAAAGAGGGCGAGGAGAGGTGAAAGCCGGGATGAAAGTTGAAGACAATACATTCTAATCAAACTTGATAAATATGTAAATTAAAGCAACTAAACTGTTGGCTTTGACAAATGACTTCTCCGTAATGGATTTTTCCACAGTGAAAGGGGAGAGTTCAGCCTGCCTGTTAGTCACAATAAGAGCTCTCTCCTGCATTCCCGGCAATGAGGGCTGATGGGGCAGAACAGGGAACTAATCATTCTTTTAACAGCCACCATTTATTGAGCACCTGCTAGCTGATAGTCATGGCTGTCATTAGCCCTGCAAGGCAGGTGAGAATCCCTGTCTGGAGGATGAGGGAATTGGGTAACGTTAAAGGCTAGATGGGTCAGATCCAAAGCCTGATATCACCCAAGAGGCCAAAGCAACTAGTTGACAAGGAACATAAATTCAGAATGCAGTCCCTCCAATGGTTTTATAGCCATCTGGGGGTCTCACCAACTCAAAAGTTAATGTTTAACAGCCCCAACCCAGCCTCACCCCGGGCCCTGGCACAGTAGAGGTATTCAGAGAAGATCTGTTCATTGAGTAGTTTGTTCTTTAATATGTTATGTCGCTCCAGGTGGAACTATTATGTATGCCCTCTCTTGTCTTGTTTCTCCAAAGCTGGAGTCATCCCAGCTGAAGGTCCTGATAGCATGGAGCAGAAATGAGTGGTCAGATTGCAGATTCTCTGCAAAATAAAGACGAGTGTCCTTTTAAGCCACTCAGTTGGCGGGGTGGTGGTCGTGGTGGGGAGGTTAGGGAGGTGTATTACATAGCAATATATAACCAGAATAATTGCTATGAAATCGATGCTTGTACTGGGATATAATACACCAGTCAGGTGAGGGGTAGCTGAAGAAGAATAGGTTTTCAGCAACTACACCTGCCAGATACTTTGCATACATTATGATCCAAGTCTCACCACAGCCCTGTGAAAATTGTATTGTTTTCCTATCCTACAGATAAGAAAGCTGAGGTTAAGTGCATTGCTTCCGGTTGCCCAGCTAGCAAGAGTCAGAACTGGGATTTGAACCCAGTCTTTCTGTCTCCAGAGGCCAATCTTTTTTCGGACATCCTCAGTGGGAAGAAACCATTCCCCAGCCATACCATATAAAAGAAATCTTATTCTATGTGTACTTGCACCTGCTTTTGACTCAAACTCCTACAAATACCCAAGTTTTTATACAAAGTTACAGAGTTAAGGCACAAACAGAAATTCAAGTTGAATGGTTTGCAGCTTTGGAAAAATACTATTCATATAATTTCACCAAATAAGGGACTAGTATTTATCAGCACTCCAAATGCTTCAGGAAAAGAGTTTCCTAGTAGGGCTGGGAGTAATGTGATCCCGGCGCAATGCTGGAGGAATTTAGATTTGAAGAGTGTTCTTTCTTTCCTGTTGAGATCTTCATTGACTTGTTTAAAAATACCACTTTCAGTCTCAAATCCCGACTGGCATCCTTATATAAGTACCAAAAATGCTACTGGGCTTTGGAGATTTCATTTATGAAGGAAAAGTATTTCTATTAAAAGGTGTAATTTTTTTCCTCCAACACATCTTCAGAGGAGCCAGGGAAGCTGAATTGTTCCAGGCTCTGAGCAAACCAACGAACCCACGCCTTGCCCCAAGTGGTTATGAGGAACAGCCAAGGATGAGGGTGGAAACTCCATCTGCAGATGCCAAGGGAAGAAGCACAGAAAGGGTAGTGATAAGGGGAAATACAAGTAATTATAATAAACTCACATATGGCCATAACTTTACAGTTTATGAAGTACATTGGTGCTCGGTAGGGAGTATTTCCATTGCCTCCACCCAAACCTAAGCCATGCTGTCTCTCCTGCCCTCTGCAACTCATTCTCTACATTTCAAGCAGAGTGATCACATTTGCCTGCTTCCAATTCTGGAGTGGCTTCCCCATCCACTTAGAATCAAGTCCAAACTACTTAATATGGCCTGCTTGTCCCCTACCTTCCTCCCATCTTCACCCATTTTATTTCTCTCTCACCTGCTCCTCGTGCTTCCTCACACTGGGGTTCTTTCTAGTTTCTCTCCTGGAGGGCTCCTCAGGGCTGTTTTGATCCCCTTAGGCCTCAGCTCAATGCTGCCTCCTCAGAGACACCTTGACTGATCACTAGATCTTCTCAAATGGATGTTCTCACCAACCATTGAAGGTTACTCTTCTTTTTAGAGTATCTGAACATTTCCTTCATAGAGTATCCGAACATTGCCACACCTTTTTATTTTTTTGCATGGGCAGGCACCAGGAATTGAACCTGGGCAGTTGAGAACTCTGCCTGCTGAGCCACCATGGCCCACATCTTGCCACAGTTTGAAATGAATTTGCTTGTTTGTTTTCTGTCTCTTTGCATGAGAATGCTAGCTCCATGGAAGCAAGAACTTTGCCTTATTAATTGCTGCAGACTCAGGTCTACACTAGTGCCTGGCGTGTACACGTGCTTACCGCATTCTTACCCAGCCATAAACACAGTAATAGAGTGATGCTGACGTGTAAAGGTGGGCAAGTGGCAAAGGAATAAGACTAAAGAAGCGGTTAGGAATTAGCAGAGCATCCAAGGTCATGCAGCTGGTAGGTGGTGAGGACAGAGTGGATCCTGGTCTGATTCATGTTAAAACCTGTGTTCCTTCTCCCATACCCTGCGGGGCTCTGTTCACTCACACTGAAGAGTGTGGGGCTGCAGAGCATGGGCTGTGTCTGATTTTGGATTTTTCCTCTGCCACTTACTAGCAATGTGGTCTTAGGAAAGTCACTTAACCTCTAGGTGCCTCAGTCTTCTCAGCTGTAAAGTGGGAATAATCATAATATCCATTGTAAGGGTAGTTGTGAATTCTAAATGAGTTAAAATAAAACACTAATCACAGTGCCTGTCACATGATAACCCCCCAGTGTTTGCTGTTATTGGTTAGTCAACAAATATTCCTTAAACTTCCAGCCACTTCATCCCCCTGGGAAGTCTTCCCCACCTTCCACACAGAGTCAGGCACTCTCTGCTCTGTTCCCACCTAGCCTCTTCTGTTATTATAGCAATTGCCCAGTGATATAATAATAATTTGCTTCTTTCTGACCCTGCCTTACCCCTCTGGCAACTCTGAGCTTTTGGGGGCAGAAGCTCTATGTTGTTCATTTCTCCCTGACATTTATTTTCTCTGTCTGAGACAGAGCAAGCCATTTTGAAATGATTGTTTTGATGCTAGAGTTTTGAACTGGTGTATCTAAATGTAAAATTGCTTTAAAAAGGTTACCAGGTATGTGTGAAACAGACCTCCCACAACCTCCCCATGTCTGATCTTCATCCTAGTCCTTCACCCTCACGAATTCGTACTGCCGCCGCCCCCTGGTCCTCAGCCTTGACCTGGAGCACATCCTGAGCCCCAGCCTCTTCCTCCCCTCTCTTCTCTGAGCCACTTGCCAGAAGTGGAGACCAGGGATGGAGGAAGTTCTGGGATGAGGGGCAGCAGCCTGAAATGTCTCCTTGGCACGTTCTTGGTACGGTTTTTAAAAAGTGGAAAGTGGAATGGTTTGTTTTCCAGGCTGTGTCAAAATGTCCCCATATTAAAATAGTTGTGTCAGAGCACCTGCACCAGCTTGGCTGAAACAAAAGAATCCATGTCAAAAAGATATGAACTCTGCCTGGGAAGCCACCTGGCATGTCGCAGCTCTGAATAATGGAACTGAAAACACACACACCATTGTAAGGAGATTAACAAGCAATCCACTACACTGCGTGGTAACTACTTTCTGTTCCAGTGAGGATATTACCATCTCCATCAGGACCAGACAACTTGAGGATGCTGCCTGATATCACACAGCAGGCCTAGAGAAAAGAAATTACTAGAGCTGCATATGGTCTAATTCATCCCTCCTACAGCCTAGGCTCTGAGAGGGGAAGTGACTAGACCAAGGTCACATGGTAAATTGGATTTTCACATGGTGGTTCAGAAACGTGTGATCAATTCATCCCATGTCCTAAATTCTGGACCATAGCATCACCCTGGGCCTCTGGCCTGCACTCAGCAGAATCTAACAGAGACCATAGGAGGCTGCTAAACTCTGGACATGTGTTCTGAAAATTGGATAGGGAAGTTCTCAGCAAAAAAAAAAAACTTTAGTGTCCTATTGGGCAGGTTGTCCATGTCCCATCAGTCAGGCAGTCCTTTTTTTGGTTGGCTCAGATCTGTGAGAGGAATAGGTGAACTTCTGCAGATGAGGGGCACAAGTGAAGAGCCATTAGTTTGCATCTATTTCCATAATTGATATTTCTGCAGCTGGCTAAGGGAATAAACCCCTGTTAACCTGAGTTAGAAAATTACATATTTTTACTGTCTTAATGGCTTCATGACTTGCATTGAAGAATGTAGTCTTTCTTGAATAAAATAAATTGTAAAAACTTAATTGACAAGAATATATTTCCAGAGGGTGTTTTTATTGAGTGGTATTATGTATCTATCTATCCTAGGATAAACCTGGAGTCTTTATGAAAATCTGTCTTATACTATACCTGGGGCATATGGCATTGAAATCAGACAGAACTGAGGTTAAATCCAGGTCTGTGGTGCCCTAGCTGTGTGGCCTAGGTGAGTTGCTCAACCTCTCTGAAACTTGGTTTCATCAGAGGCTAAGCACTGTCCTTCAATCCCACCTTCCGGCAGACCCTTTTGTCTTAGATGGCCCAGTGGTATGAAGATGCTGTCAGGTGGGACCCGTGGGATCTGAGAACTGGTGAGATGAATTAGCATAACAGTTTCAAGCTGGGACTCAGGTGCCAGGGCAGCGACTCCACCACTCCCTGGGTGGGGAAACTTAGGTGAGTTACTTCACCTCTGTGGGCCTCAGTCTTTCATCTGTAAAATGGGGATCATAACAGACTATCTGGTAGTGATGCTCTAGAGGTAAATGAGTTAATGCTATTAATGCAAGTTATTTTTTCTAATGTACAGTCACAATTGAGAACCCCTGGTCTAACATGTGCTTGAACTCGGCCCTTCTATGATCTCTGGACCTTAATTTCATCATTGGTAGTAAGAAGGGTAGCATTAAGTGGTCTCTTAACCCCATCTGGTTCTAAAACAGTGTGACCCAGGAGACTTGCATGACCCAGGGAGTGACTTGGGATGGCTCTGTTTAGATCACTTTGGTCATCACAAGAAGAGGAAGGCCTGGCAGTGAGTGGACAAGCATACATGAAGCCCATAATTTCTTGCAGATGCAGTTTCTTTCTGGGAACAGAACAAAAAGTCTTAAGATAATAGAGGTGCAGTGTCTCAAGGGAAATTGCAAGGCTTTGAGCAAACAGATTGGATTTATAATGAAAATGGAAGCCATGTGCAATGAAGAAAAGGAGAAAAGGCATTTCTCATGAAGGAAGAGGGTTCATATATTTACAATCAGGGACATAAAAGGGCCCAAATACATGCATGGCAGAACTTAGAACCAGGTTCCTTGGAGGGTTGGAAGAAAAAAAAGGAAGCCAAATAGCTGTACTTGAGCCCTGATCTGTGCCAGGCACCCAGTGGGCACATTACATCTACAACCTCATCCCATCCTGCCAGCCTCCCAGAAGGCTAGACATGCTCTGATGGCTGTCCTATAGACGGGCAAACAGGTTAGAAAGCTGGACAACACGGTGCCAGGTTCAGAACCCAGGTCAATCTGACTCCAAATTCCAGGTTCTTCCCACTACAGCACGTTGCCTCACTTATCCAGGACTTCCTTTCCTCATAACCCTGCTCGCTCAGATCATAGCAAAGAGCCAGAGGAGGCAGAAGATGGCTGAGAACAACCAAAATCCAGACACACAGTTCTATTCCCACATTAAAGGTCCCATTGAGTCTCAGGAGAGGCTTCCAACCTGTTGGGGCAACTGGGGTGACAGGAAGAGACTTCCTAATTTCTGGAAAGAAGGGGCAAAGCTTATCTTTGACGACTGGTCTGTAAACACAAAGTGATGGGTGGAAATTAACAAAGTCACCATAAATAGACTCGGGCTCCCAGGACATGGTTCTTGACTGCCTGAGGCTATTAGCACATCAAAAGGAAGCAGGTGTCAGTTGGCAGAGGGTCCTGTGTGCCTCAGGAGTGCTGGCCAGGCAGTGACAGGCCCAGCCTGTTTCTGTCCGAGAGAGGACAGCCTGATGGAACGGGTGTGTTCCAGACTGCTCTAAACTACCAGAGCCTTGGTGGGGGTAGTGCACTAGGCGACCACAGCTTCAGGACCTAACTGGACTCAACTGCTCTGCCCCTCCCTCCTGCTGGCCCACCTTTGCACCCACCAGCCACCTTCTGGACATTGTTCAGCTTCACCAAAGCTCTCCCTTGTCTCTACCACACAGCTGGCCAGGTGGGGTTAGGATTCACACCCAGGACCAAAGTGGCTCTGCAGCCCTCATCTCTTCACCCCACGATTGAGGAGGACAGTACAGTTCTGCTCCATTCTATTCACACACATCTTGGTGCCTACTGAGTGCAGGCCCTGAGCTGAGCATCAGCGATAACAAGATGATGACGTGACAATCCTGCTCTCCAGAAACTCACCTTCTAGTAACCATATGACATCATAAAAATGGAAAGCAAGTTTGCTCTGAGGGCCTATGGCTGAGAAGAGCACACACCAGCAATCTGGAGCATGACACAAAAGTGGGTGTTGATGCTGGGTAAGTGAGGAACTCTTCTACACCAGGGAGTGCCAGGCTGCACAGCCAGGGTTAGAAGGTGAGAATGTCCCCCAGACCAGTGCCCCAACTTTGGTCAAGATTGGAGCCGCAATGATGGCCTAGCTGTGGAATGAGCTGACCCCAGCATGGGCTGGGAAACCTATTCCACCTCATCCACCTTTTACAGAGATGTGAACAAGCTCAGGACAGTCCAGTGAAAGACATTCAGCGGTTGCTTCTCGCAAAGGTGAAGGCTGTTAGAGACCATAGCAGGATATGTACCCTCTCATCACTGGCACAGATTAGTATTCCATACGTGAATATTGAAGTGAGAGGACATGCCTTGCACACTCACTCTAAAGCTATGCCTTCAGATAGTACCTACGGACCTACTGGGTGCCCTGGGAGAACTGAGGCTTGCTTTTTGGTGGTGCTAATGTGGCCATAACATGGTGGTGTCTTACCACCTTCTAGCAAGTCCGTATTCTCCAAATCCCTGAATCCCCCACGATGTCCTTTCAAAACCCTTCTCTTTAAAGTTCCAGACAGCTATTTGCATTTTCAATTCTAGAAATCATTAATATTTTAAAACTGTCAGCACCATGGCTTAACACACATGCATTTCCTACCTGCTACTGTTAAAGGGAAACTCGCTATTTGAGAACTATCTGAACATGGAGTGATTTCCCAACTTTTGTTCGAATTCTGCTCTCAAGCCCCTGCTCTCAGGAACTCGTGGGTTAGTCGGGGAGAGAACTGTTATGTGGATATGAGAGCTCCAAGTGATCTATGCAGTGGCTGAGGGAAGAATTGAGCCTGCGGGACTCCACGGGAGACCCTTGACCCAGCCTGGAGAGTCAGACAGGCTTCTCAGAGGAAGGTTTCCGATTTCAGGGGAACATTTCTGCAGACAGTAGAAAGGATGAGAGAGAACCAGAAGATCTGAGCTTAGACACCAGCCCTTTCAATTATTGTTTAGTCATTTTAGCAATGGGTGAGGTTGAGATCAAGGGACTTTGAGTCCGACCGGCCTATGTTCCAATCCCAGCTTTGCCACCTACTAGCTGTGGGGCAATAATCACATCATCATACAATCAATAATCATGAGTAACAGTCACTGAGCCCTTCCAGCCCCAGTCATGGGTGATTTCCTTAAATTTTCACAACCACCCTTTGGTGGTTTGGTGGTTTGGTGCCGTATCCCCATGTCACACAAGAGACTAAGATTCAGAAAGATTAAGTAACTTGCTCTGGGTCACGCAGTTGGCCAGAGGATGAGCCTGGATTTGATTCCAGAGCACCTGGGTGATTAAACACTGAGCTCCCACTCAAGGCATGGTTATGAGAATTAAATGAGGCCATGTGTTGACAGCGTTTCTCACTGTGCCTGGCATGGTTTAAACAATGGTAGCTGCTGGAAATGCTCTCAGCATCTTCGAAAGCCCAGCTCAGAAATCTGTCCTTCAATAGCCGACTCTGATCTCTCCAGCCAGCGAGCTCTCCCAGTGCTTCTCACCACCCCCTGCATCACGGCTCTCCTGCGGTGGCCACTCTCCTATGCTACCGTCACCTCCCCAAGTAGAGGAACTGCGTCCTCTACCTTTCTGTTCACTCCCCAGCGGCTAGCACATCCTTGGCACGTTAAAAGGTTGCAGTCAGTGGTTACTAAATGGAATTAAGAGGAAACAATATCAACCAGGCGAAAACCTTTCCCCAAGGTCTTCAGCCTGGACATATCCATGTAAAAACGACACAGTTGTAATTCGCTTTCAGATTCAAACTGGGAAGGTGAACTTTCACCCTGTCAAAAAATGAGAACAAATTAAATTGAAACACAAAGTCACTTCCCTTGTTCCAGGGCCTTAGATTTCTAAGTTAATGTACAGTGCAATTCTGAGGGCTGCCAGGGCGGTCAGTAAGCTCATGTCTGATATGTGAAAAACTGACCACAGGATAGAGCTTTTAGTCTGCCAGTTTGTTTTCCTTTCTGGGCTGTATTGTGTTTCCTGTGGTATAAATCCAAAGACGAGAGCAATCCCAGGCGATTAGAAAAAAAACAATTGCTAGAAGTTGGCCTTTATATAAAACAATGCACCACAAAATAGCCCTCAACACAATTACTCACCCACCCTGTCCCAGAGGGAAGCAACTTAGCCTGAGGAAGTTAGAAAAAATGGACAGAATTTCAGCGAACTAGCTGAAAAGGTGACAGCTACCTTGTGGAGAGGCAGAGGGAAGGGGTCCCCCCATGAACAGGTGTTAACACTTATGAGTCTTGGCAAGGCAGCACTGGGGTTTGGGCAGCCGAGGCTCTGAAATACTGATGTGGGAGACAATGGTGAGTGACAGGGACCTCATTGAGGCAACAAAGGGGCAGTCAGAGCAAATCATATGCTGGGAAAAGAAACTGACTTTAACAAAGGACAAGAATGCAGCCTGGGCAGAGCCTTTTCACGGAGTCTCCTGCTTGGGGTCATGACAAATGAGGTCAAGTTCTCCAACACAGCGATGCCCAAACTTGCACAGTAAGAATCACCTGGTGCACTTGTTAGAATTACAGATTTCTGGGCCCTACTCCAGACCCACTGAATTAGAGTCTCCCCACAAAGTTAAAAAAGACAAACAACTATTTAAATTATTAAAAACAACAACAACAACTCTTTTTTAAACTAGTGCCCTAGGTAATTCTTATGATGAGACAGCTTTGGAATTTACTGATTTAAAACACTAACACATTTTTTATTGAAGACCCTGGAATACAGTTTGGCCTTGGGCAAATCACATTTCTTCTCCGAGCTTCAGTTTCCACATTAATAAAATAAGGATAGGAATCCCTGCCTCCCAGGAGTCTCTTGTATATGGTGAGGAAGAAATAAGATGAGTGTGTCAGAAGTGTAGATAGCACCTGGCACATAGGGAGGTGCAGTGTGTGTAAGTTCCCACCTCCATGTAGGTGTGGGAAGGCCCCTTTTGTGCCAATCAATGCCCTCTAAAGGTGCCTGAGTTCCTCTTTCTGTTCTCAAGTCTTTTGCTCATCTACAGGGAAACTGAGCATCAGCCTCAAATGCTCCTGCCCACTGGGGGGGCATTGTTGGGGGATCTGCTCCATCTACAGTGGCAGTGCCATAGGGGCTTCGGGGTCCTCAGTGGCTGCCAGCTGTCAGGATGCAGGCTTCCCTGGTGAGCTCCCCCAGAAACAAGAAGGCTGGAGGTGACCTCCAAAGTCCTTAAAGTAATCAGTGCAGGCTGACGCTGATCTCCCTGATTTCCACTCCCAACCCCTGGATTCCTGCCAGGCCTCTCAACTATCCCAACATCACCAGTCCTGGGACTGAGGCTCTGAGCTGAGGGGTGGGGCCTTGAGGAGTGAGTCACCTCCCAGCTCATGTAGGTCTGCTGAGAGATGAGGATAGCTAAACTGAGGGGAAAATTTATGGTCAGGAGATTTGGTGAGGAGATACGGGCGATAGAGGGGCAGGAGCTTAGGCTTTGGTGCTGGGCTCTTTCCCCTGGCTCTGTGATCTTGGGAAAGATGCTCTCAATTTTCTCATCTGTAAAAGAGGAAAACACTATGTTTGATGCACAGGTTGTTAACACAGGCATATCTCAAAGGAGATGATACAGGTATGGCACACCTGGCAAGGACTAAGTACGTGTCGCATCTTATCCCCCTTTTCTGCTTAGCTGCAAAAATTTTGGCCAGTCTTATAATTCTTCCGAACTTCAGTTTTATCACATGGGAAATGGGGATTATAACACTTGCCTATATCATTTAATAGAGCTGTTGGGAAACGCAGCAAGATAATATATGTGACAAGGTTTGAGGAAGCATAAAGAGCTTTACAGATGAGAGAATCATTACATCCAGGCAAAGCAGGATGTTATACTCTCCAACAGATGCCTTAAAACTGAAAGCTCAAGTATAGAGCAGGAGAAGGAGCAGTGGGCTTGGACGCATGGGCTTGGAGTTCAAGTCTCAGCCCTGCCATTTCTGTGAAACCTTGGATGAGTCACTCAACTTCAGTTTCCCCACCTATGAGGCTGATGCTATAATGGAGGATGCCAATGCTCTGCATCCAGGTATTAGCAGAGTCCTAAGGGCTTCCACGTGCTTGCCCAAACCAAGAAGCTTTCCTTCCTGCCCTCAATGGCATCTTGCTAAGGCAATGCCAGAGGATACGCTTCTGCTCCTGAGAGAAACTCAGCTTCCTTCCCAGAAGAATCCCACCCTAATACAGACAACAAGGCCTTCTGAAAACTTAACACAGAAGACCTGGACGCCAGAACTCCTCAGCCTTCAACTGCGGTGACCATACATGTGCTCCTTACGGAGTCTCCTTCAACATCAGAGTTGACCCTATCTTCTCCCTACCAATCAACTTGACAGAATCAGAACCAGGGGAAGTATTTGGTATAAGGCAAAAAGCATAACCAAGAAGAGTGTTCAAAGACTTTCTCTTCAACAACTTTTATCCAGGGGATATTGATGCAAGGTTGATGTCATAGAGAGGTCTGAGAAGAGGGCTGGACTTGATATCCTCTGGGGCCGTCCTAATTCTTGGTTATCTGGCTTCATTAACAAGTAAAAACATTACGTTATCAGAACTTGAACCACTGATCAAAAGGTGAGGTCAGAGCTTATTGATGAGCCACAAAGCATTAGCTCTGTAATTATAAACTAGTCCACAGCTGATTTGCCAAAACCATTGGATGCAATTACTTTCTACTTTGTTACATTGGGGGAATGAATGAGGAAGATGGCTTAACCCATTTTTCCAGTACTGAGACGACATTTTCAAATTTAAATACGGAAGCATTTGTTGGAAGTACTGTGACATCCTAATAGCACGCAGAAAATTGTGCACAGAGAAGAACCATTTCTCCATTTCTGCAGGGATTCAGAGTATATCTGCCAAGACCCTGGGTAGGCAGTTCCAGAGACCTGGTGTTCACACCCTGGGAAGAGGTGGGGGGCAGCGGGGGACGGATTTTCCTCCCCTGCCAAAGGGCTGTTATCCTGACTTCAATTGAAGACTCACGGGTTGCTTCCCGCCTGTGTCGACCCCACTGAAAAGTGCTTTTTGGCCTCCCTAAAGGCTTCCCAATGAGGTTGGCTCCTTTCGCTGAACAGTGTCTGCGAGGACCTGGTTGGTGGCCAAGAGAAGACCTGCCAGGAGGAGAGAGCTAAGGCCTCCATTTGAGCACAGTCCAAAGAGGAAGGCACAAAAGAGAAAAGGGAAAAAGAGACAAAGAGAAAATCAAAATACCCTCCTGCCCATAGCCACAACCAGAACCCAATTAAAGCCGCAGGCTGAGTCCAGATCCCAGACTCAGTGGATGTCAGGGCTGACCTTTCACTCAGACATCAGACTAAGCCTCCCCTAGGTTGGGGGATGTAATGCAAGTAATCGATAATGTGAGGATCAGAGTTTAGAGGAGGACCCTGCTTGTTTGGCTCTCTGTTGGACCTGGAGGAAGAAGTGGACAAGTAACTTAATGTAGGTGGCACTTTGGCCTAATGTTGTGAAAAGGCAACGTTCATCTATTGGCTTAAAGATGGTGGCCTAGAAGGCCCCCAGATGTCAGAGTTAAACCTAGAAGAGAGACATGTTTTTCTCCATATAACCATACCTATCAGAAAAGGAATTCAGGGATTTTTATCAATGGAAAATAGGAAAAGAGAGAGTCCAGGAAGAACAACTTCAGTGTTAGGCTTTAGGAAATCAACCTGGGGCCTAGTCAACCTCTATTTCCTTCTGAAATGTCTGCATGTAGCAGCCTGCAGGGGACCTGGTTCCAGTTCTCCTTCCTAAGGTACATGAAAGCACTTTGTGAATACAACCACCTACCATGGGGAGCAGGGAGTGTAAATAATTGAAGCTGACATGTGAGTAAACAGGTTGTGATAGAGACTATGGCAAATTCGAGTGCACACCAGTCTAAAAGGGGTGGCCACCCAGTGCACACCCAGTCTAAAAGGGGTAGCTGTCCTCACCTCCTGCCAATTGTTACCAGCAAGGAATTAGATTCCAAGTTCTGTGATCCTTTCATAGAAGTTCAAGAGATGCTGGAATTCTTAATTTTTCTATGAAATCTCTAATTTCTAAGTATTGGAAACAAATTTTTAAAAATAATTTTAATGTTTTACAGCAAAACAAAAAAAAAATTTAATGGGCCTGGTACATTTTTCTGTTTTAAAGTGGAGTTCTGAAAAATCTTAAAGACATATTGTTACCACCTCATAGTGTGATAATGACTCATTCTTCGTGTCTCTCTTTTCCCTTCTTTATTTTAAAGGAGTAGAGAAGATCTCTCAGCAACCTCCTGTGATACTCAAGGAAGCTGTGACTCCAAGACTCATCTCAGCATCCAGCTTTGTCAAAATAAGATGCTGTGGGGTCTCAGCAGACAGGAGGGTTAATCCCACTCCTCTTCCTATCACCAGGAATGGAACACTAACAGGACTTACTTCTGGCTGTGGAACCTTTGAAAATTTATTTTACTTCTCTGGGTTTATATCTGCATCTTTCAATTAAGATATAGAAATACTACCTTGGAGGGCTTTTATGAGGATTTAAATGAGAAGGTATATAACACGTCTAGCTGGGGACTGGTACACAGGAGATTCTCAGTAAATGAATGGTGTTTCTTTTCCCCATTCAGGAAGTAGGTGTGAAAGCAGGAAAATAACAACTTGATTATCAAAAAAAATTAATAAATAAGAACCCTCTTCCCATGAACTCAGAGCTGGTAAATCTTAACCATCTTTGCATCTCACAGAAGCCCTCTAAAACAGGCTCGTTGCTTTCCCGTTTTAGAGATGAGGAAACTGTCACTCAGAAAGGTTGAGTGACTTTAATTACCTCATCTTCTAAAAATCTTTATGATGTGGTCACCTCCATCTCCATTTTACAGAAGGCAAACCTGAGGATCAGAAAGGGGAACCCTACAGCTTATTAATTACACAGGCAGGATCTCCTCATTGTTCATGTCTGTTCTAGTTTGCTAGCTGCCAGAATGCAACACACCAGAGATGGGTTGGCTTTTCATAAAAGGGGATTTATTTAATTAGTTCTTCAGAGGAAAGGCAGCTAACTTGCAACTGAGGTTCTTTCTTACGTGGGAAGGCACAGGGTGATCTCTGTTTGTGTTCTCTCCAGGCCTCTCGGTTCCAACAACTTTCCCCAGGATGATTCCTTTCTGCATCTCCAAAGGCCTGGGCTGAGCTGCGAGTGCTGAGATGAGGTATGCTGAGCTGCATGGGCTGTGCTGCATTGAGCTCTCTCATTTAAGCACCAGCCAATTAAATCAACCATCATTCGTTGCAGTAGGCATGCCTCCTAGCAGACTGTAGATGTAATCAGCAACAGATGAGGTTCCCATGCCATCGGCTCATGTCCACAGCAATAGAACTAGGCACCTTCACCTGGCCAAGCTGACAACTGACTCTAACTACCACAATGTCTTAGCTTAGTTCTTGCCTCCTTCAGGGAGCCATACTTTAGCCTCCTTCCCCTCACCTTAGTTCTCATTCTGAAGTCTCACAGCCCACGCAAGGCTTACTTCCTCTATGGTAACATGATCATACTGAATTATTATTTAATTATTTCTTCCTCCATTAAATTGATGCACTGTGCACTTGGTCTTGCTCAATTGCATTTAAAATAAGCCTGGCACATAGTAGGTGCTCAATAAAGATGTGCTGAATGAATAGAAGGATGGCAGGAAGGAAGACAGGAGAAAGAAAAGAAGGAAGGAAAAGAGAGAGGGAGGGAAGAAGGAAGGCTGGCGCAAGGCAGCTCCTTCTGCCCACATACAGCCCCCATGGAATGCTGACAGGGACTTGCAGGCATGCTGCATCTGGTGCGTATGGCCCTAGAGAGACCCTGGGCTCTGCCACTGATTCATTGTTTGTTCTTGGTGGAGTCATTTCCCGCCTTTAAGTCTCAGTGTCCTCACCTAACCCTACACTGAGGGGTGAAACTCTGAGGGCCTGATCAGTGCTCAGACCCCATGCCATGGCCTTTGAACTTTGCCACATGCCCTCAAGGGGACCCTTGCCTGGGGAGCGAGGCCAGCCCCTTGCCCATCTGCAGACCTGCCCCAGGGATGAGTGCTCACACCAGGCATGGGATGCCTTCGGTTGTCAGCGTGGTCTGGCATGTCAGTGTTGCCTGCGCAGCTCAGAGAGTTGGGGCTGGGAGTGGGGAGGGCAACTCAAAGCGGGCAGGGGACTGTAGGTGGTGGGGGTAGACAGGGTCAGGTAAGGAGCTAACAGAGGTAGGGAGACCCTCCTGGAGACAGAGCCAAAGGAAAGGCAGAAAACAGACAAATGTGGAGCAGGTGAGAGCCGTGCACAAAGGCACACAGGGGAAAACAGAAAGGGAGGAGGAGAGCAGAGAGAGAAGGGGGTGAGCACAGGAAAGGCCAGGGGCTGCCAAACCATTGATTTCAATTAAAAAGTTAATGGGTGACCAGAGTTGGTCAGGCTTGGGACAGAGCAGTGCTTATGGGGAAGAGAGGCGGAAGAGGATGGATCCAGGGTGCACTCATTAGCAGGCGTGCACCTCCACACCCCCATAGTGGAACTCTGGAAGTGGGTTGATGCCGTTGCTTCTTCTCAGCAATATCCCAGTCACACCCCAGCTCTGATGGAGGGAGGAAGCGAGAAGAGAGACCATCCATGCACATGAAACATCCCTGGTCTGGTCTTGTAATTTCAAATCAGGGTGGCCATGCTATAGTGAAAGAGTCCACTGACTGGGGCTTGAAACCCAGATCTGTTGAGTACCATCTGTGATCTTGAGTCCATTTCTTCACCTCTCTGAGCCTCACTTTCCTCCCTAAGATAGGGCACTAATGCTGTCTGCTGTCTCTGCCCTCACAGGGAGCTTCTGGGGATTATTAGGTGGCGTCTGTGGCAGCCCCTTGCACAGCACAGCACCTGCGGGCAGCTGTTGGCCTAGGCTGGCTACGACTGGCTTCCTGGCTTCTCTGAGGCCTCTGCTCAAGTGTCATCTCACAGTGGAGGCCTTCCCTGGTCACCCTCTGCAGAACACCAGTCCTTTCCTGAACCTATTTCCTTTACTCTCTTTGTCTGCATAGCACCCATTACCTACTGGAGTGTATACATTTGTTTCTTTTCTTCCCTTCTCTCCTACCAGACTGTGGGCTTCATAAAGGCAGGGATTTTGTCATTTTATTCACTGCTGTATCCCCAGCACTCAGAAGACTAAGCACAGAATGAATATTGGTCAAGGGAAGAAAAAGAGAGAAGTAGAAAGGAAGGAAGGAAAAGAAAGGAGGAAGGAAGAGAGGGAAGGAGGGAGGAAGGAAGGAAGGAAGGAAAGGGTGAAGGAAGGAAGAAGGAGGGGAAGGAGAGTGGGAAGGAGCTAGGAGGCATTCACGCCACTACACCCATAGGCTGGCTCAGGTGGTCACAAGGGCATCCACCTGTTTAGAAAAGACTCTTGAGATGAGGGTTCCTCACCCCACTCAGCCTGGGCAGGTCCTAGAGGTGTGCCATTCTTTTGGAGTCCTCTCCATTTTCAAACCCGCCTAAGTTTTCAGGCTTCCCCTTCCTCCTGCTTCCCATATTCTAGGCCTCTCTGTGGTTTACTCCCTGTCTCCACCCTTTCTCTAACACCCTGGGTCCAGAATGCCTCTCTCTGTGCCATCCCTCCAGGATCTGCCTATCTTCAAGGCCCAGCTTCCAGGTCCATTGCTGAGGGTTTCTTGCAGAAGGGGATATGCTATTGAATCAGAACAGATTCTACCTTGTCAGAAATTAGACTGTGATGTGATGGACCCCTGGGCCTTCCAGGGACACTGATTCCCCCCATATTAGAAGACACCCTGTTTTCCCTTTGCTGACATGGCAGGACTGACCTGACATTGCTGAGAAGCTGTCAGTGCTTTAAACTAAGAAATGGGCATTTCTGGGACCAAGGGAGTCGACTCAATTTGGACACAAAAGAGAGAAAGGAGGTTCTGGGGTAGGTTGATAGAAGACCCCATAGGCTCAGGAAGAGCTTTACTGATGTAAGTAGGAATGCTAAAGGCATCACTCCACTTTGGTCAAGGGATGGAGTCACAAGAGGGACAGTGAGTATGTGCATTGTGGGGAGAGATGGGGCATGAATGGGAAGGAATAAAAGTTTTTGCCATTGGGCCTCAGACCGAGATTTGCTCCCATCAGGCAGTGGATATCTCTGCTCAAAAACATGGGGCTCCTCTGTTCCACATCATGGAATCCTTATAAAAAGGAAGCCTGACAATATATATTAACTCAGGAAGGATATGGGACCAGATAGCTGCAATATAAGGCAGAGAGTGAGAAGGATGCCATAGTCACGAAGCCCGTCCTGATCACCTCAGGCCTGAATGACCTGTCTTCGGTTCATTCATTCAATTTTTTCAACAACCTGTTCCTGAGTGCACATCGTATGCCAGGTTCCAGGGACACACTGGTAAGTGAAATGAATAATAAAGTCCCTGTCCTCATACAGACTACAGTCCAGTGGGGGAAGAGAATCTAATAATCACAACAATAAATATGCTAATAGCTAACATCTAGTGAGCATCACTACATGACCAGTGGTTTACAGTTTACATGGTCACCTCAGATTGTCTTCACAGTAGCCCATTTTACAGATGAGGACACTGAGGCATGTGAGGTAACATGCCCAAGGGCACTCAGTGAGTGTTAGGTGGACAACTGAACCAGGGGAGTCTGACTTCAACTATTTCACTAACACTATACTCTGATGAGCCTCCTAAGAGTTATAAATCATGATGAGAGCTGTGAAAAACCAGAGCAAATTGCTACCATTGCATTAAACAGAGATCAACCAGGTTGGGGGTGGGGATTGGGGTCAGAGAGGCCTTCTGGGTTCCTGCCGCATCTCTCTCATTTTGGCACTTAAGTTACCTTAGGCTTCACGTTATTCCCTCCTTTCCTCCCTTCTAACTGCCTGCCTTTCTTCCCTGTCCTTTCTCCTTTCTTCCCTGTCCTTTCTACTTTCTTCCCTCCCTCCTTTCTCTCTTCTTTCCTTCCCTTCTTCCTTTCTCCCTTTCTAGCTCCTTCCTTCTTCCTTTTTTCCCTTCTTCTCTCTTTTAACACATATTTCTCAGGTACTAGGAATAGGGCTAGAGCATTTCCCCAGACAAGGGCCAGCCAACACTCACAGCAGCTGGAAGATGGGCATAACTTTCTTTTTTGTAAATGCAGTGCATGAGCTGGGCTGATGCTGCCTGTGATTTGAGGGGTGGAGGGGCTGATCTTTCTTTTATAAAGATCACTCCTTTTGTGGAGGGGAGGCAACACCAGTTCTGTGAAGCCCGGGAGCCACTCCCTGTTCCCTCTGGCCTCTCAGAGATCCTGAGCTTCCTCTCTTTGAGGCTTCATGGACTCTGCAGTGTTTTAACTCTTTGCTGTTGCTGAGGGTGGAAGGTAGGGCTCCCATGACATCGTCAACACCTTAAATACAAGGAGGACAGCAGGTCTGTCCATGTGTCATTGAGCTCCAGCACCTGGTTCAGACTCAGAGCTCAGTGGCTGTTTCCTAGATGAGTGAGCTGCTGCTTGGTGAATGAAGGAGGCCACCAAGACTTAGGCTGTTTCCATAGCATTTGAGGGTCATGAGCATTGGGCGCCTACTGAGTCAGAAGGCCAAGCTTGAGTCTGTGAATTTCCAAGCACCCTGGGGATAAAAAGGAGGGGACAGAGAGTCTCAGTTTATTTGTGTAATCTACCTAGAAATGGTGGCACAGGGGAAAGATCAGGATTCATTAATTAGTCATCAGATGTCAGAGAAAGACCACTGGAGACGAGCTAGTTCAATCTCCTTTTCCAGGTGAGAAAATTGATTCCCAGTGAAAGCTGAGTCTTGCTGAGTCACACACACAAAGTTAGTGGTAAATCTTATATAAGAATTTGCTCTATACATATAAAAGAAAACAAAATAGAATAATAAATAATGAAGTGTCACTTGAACATAATCAAGTATTTAAATGTATACTGATCAGGTAGGACAGTAAGGAGGTTACAACTGGACTATCCACTAGAAATATAATGCATGCTAGAAATGTGAGCCATAGTAATTTTACATTTTCTTT